>CANYCX011045166.1:0-42986 GCA_948193385.1 Breynia disticha f. nivosa | reverse complement strand
GAAGGAGATCCCTTCCCGCTCATGGGTCACGAACGGTTAAGAGCCTACCTATGAGTTGGCCTTCTTGCAGGCCCTTCTGGCAGCTCCGGCTGCTGGGTGGATCCCCTGCTAGGCATTCGCTCCCTGACCGGGTTCTTTGGGGTTGAGCTACCCTTGTATCCATTTTTTCAACCAAAAAAAAAAACAACTCCATAAAATCGGAATACTATACAACTTGTATCCAAAGTTCCAAATCTCCTTTCTTTTATAACCTATTCCAATTCCAATCAATTCTCAACCAATCACAGTGATACAGAATTACCAAACTACTACATGTGAACTTATTTCACAAAATATTCATCCAGCTCATTGTTTCTGATTATTTCCATTATAAGTTTTCTTTATTTCTCACATCTCCAATCCAACAAAAGATCAACAACGTACATCACTTCTTATTCTATCTAAACCTTCCAAATCAACACCTGTAATTCAGTAGAGCCAATCAATAAAAAAAAGCAAGAGTAGAGAGGGTACTTTACCTTATATATAATCCTCCTTCCCCTAACAATCCATCAATTTCACTACAAATCAACTTTAAATTGTCCTTCAAAGGTTTTAGGTTTAGTCCTCCTAGTTTCGTGAAGTTGCTGGAAGAAAATGAAGGTTTAAAAGTGGATCACAGTATTTTATTCTTGAATGGCGTAATTATGGCACGGTTTGTGCCACTCGAGCGTGCCACCGATTGCTTGGCACGACCCAATCTAACAAACACGGCTCGTGTCATTTTACTCATCCTAGGCACGACCTCATCATGTCAAGCACGTCTCGTGCCAATATGATCAGCATGCCACGGTTCCAATTACTTTAAGCACATCCCATGCCAATTTCCTCTCCATTACGGCTGCCTAAAGTAAATCCAAACACAAATCTGTTTCTTTCTTGTCATTTACTCTCAATTCACCTCCATCCAAATTACTTTCCATTGTACTTCTTTTAATTCTAATTTTCATATTATTTATTTTATTTTTAAAATTAGGATGTTACAACAAGGAAGACATAACACGTTTGTTCCTTAATAAGTACTTTCTTACTTCAAAAGCTGCCAATTACAGAAAAAATTTTGTAATATTAAGCATAATGTAATTGTAGTAGTCCTAAAGTAAAACAATTCCTTTAACTTTTTCTTTAGTTATTGTAATTGTAGTATTCATTCTATATGAAAGAATACTAATTACAGACTGATAACTTGTTGAACATTGAAAAGAGAAAATGTGACTAGAAAAAATAGAAACCGTAAAAGAGAAAAAAGATAGAGAAAATGAAAGTCGCCAATGATATGTTTGATGAGATACTACAAAACTAGAATGATGAGTAAGAGAATTTTTCTAAGAGAAAAGTTAAAAAAAACATTGAATGCTTTTGTAAAAAAAAAAAAGAAGTTAAGAAAATATTTTTAAAAAAAAAGACAAACGACACACTTGAAACGATATGTTTAGTTTAAAACTAATGCCTATTGATGTGTTTTGAAATGAATGTTTTTTTTTCTGTTTTTTGTAATTTTCTGAAAGCACGTGCTAATGGTGACGTGGAATAGTCCCACATCCAACAAATCCCATTTTTATTATTTCAGCACTTTTTTTTTCCTTTTCAATATATATTTCTCCATTTAGCTTTCTAGAATTCAGATCCCTTTCCTTCATAATAATAACTCACTTTTCACTTGCCTCTCTCCCCAACACGTACTCTAAACCCATAAAAAAAAGTCTGATTTCAATCAGTTTTGTCGACCTTTTCTTCATCCTAATTATACCCTTTTCTCGACAGCGAACAACGAATTTTGTTGGCCGTGAAATAATCTACTCTCTCTACATGTAAGTTCTTCACAACAATACTACTATCAATATTCCTATCCTTATTTCTGTGGTTTCTGTAAAGATAGCTCATGTGGGCACTTATGTGGTTTCATTTTGTTCTTATTTTGAAAGATTTAGATTTATTTTCTCCACTAAATTGTCAAAATAGATGCTTGATCTGGTAAACAGTCCTCTTGACCATCTATTTTTGTTTTATCTAAAAACACAATACTTTGACTTTGAAAGATTTAAGTTTTTATCTTGTGTCAAGATGAATTGCTGGATTAATTTTTTTCTTGTATTTTAGTCCTTCTAAACAAAAAGTATTCTGATTCCTTCTCTTTTGTTTTAATTGTATGAACAAGGTCTAAATTCTGATGCCGGCTTTGGCTTTTTTTTTTGGGTCAATTTCCATTGTTGAATGATTGGTTCACATTTCAGAAATCGAATAACTTTTTTTTGACGCAAAAAATCCATCCACCAATCATCAACGAGTTAGTTGCTGCAATGTGAATACTATTGATACTTTTCTTTTCTAGCAATCATTTCAATGAATGAACAATGAAGTTGTTTTTACATTCTGGAACAGGGTGCAATCATTTTGAAGCTGCAGTATTACTCTGACTCAATTTTGTTGTTGTAAATAGAGATAAGAAAAAAATTTAAAAAAAATTAGAGAATAGAAAGATGGGTTCTTTCAAAGGACATGCACTTCCGGGAACATTGTTTCTTGTGGTGGGACTGTGGCATGTATGGAGCTCATTGTTCCGGTTTGCATCGGATCCTATGTCTTTTCGGGTCCGGGTTTGGAACCCAGTTCCTGGTTTTGGTGGGAAGTTGAAGTTCTTGGAGCTTTATCTTGTGGCGTTTGGTGCTTTTGTTGATATGTGTATTGAGCTTTTGTACTCCACACATCTCAAGTTTTTTGTGAATGGAGTGTTGAATCCTCATCACATGAATGATTTTGAACATTCTGGAATGCTTCTTATGTTCTTTATATTTGGTGTTGTCACCTTGCTCTCGGAGAAAACAAGGTTAGTTCCTGTTTAATTCTCAAGTTGTATTGATCTTTAAGGTTGGTGTCTCGTCAATATCTTCAGTTACTATGTTTTATGACAATTGCTCCAACTCTTTTGCTGTATGATTCATGCAGGTTTCTCCCTTTGCCCCATGAAGCTCTTTGTTTTTTGGCTGCTACAGCATTTTGTGCAGAGTATTTACTCTTTTACTTTCACTCAACAACACATAAAGGTCTGGAGGGATACTACCATCTGCTTCTTGTACTCTTGATAGGACTTAGTATTTTATCCACTGTTGCCGGAGCACTCTCGCCTACAAGCTTCCCTATTGATTTGTGCAATGGTATTGCTATAACGCTACAAGGACTCTGGTTCTATCAGACAGCCTTCACCCTCTACGGCCCCATGATGCCAGATGGCTGCCGCCTTAAGGATGATCAGATTACGTGCCAATCAACAGACAGTCAGGTGCGAGGTGAGCTCCTCGCAAACTTCCAGCTGTTTTACTTGACTTTCGGTGTCCTTGTCGCAGTTGCCGTGTCATATGTTTATGCAGCTTCAAAATATGGTCCTAGAAACTTGCACGCTGTTCAGTATTAATTGAATTAAATAAGGTATTCCATTCTACTTGGTTCTGTCTACCCACTTACATTTCTTGTAAGGAATTCATTTATCTTCTGATGAGAAATATTCTAAACTGTTTGGAATTATCAAATTATTCTTGTTCATTTGATGAACTATTCCTTATAATGAAAGATTGTGGTGCTTAAGGTTTGCTTTTTAATGTAAATAGAAGACTTCAACTCATCTTTACTTTGCAACAGGTCTGTGCAGGTTGAAATATCTGGTGATTCTGGTGAATTTCTTCAAGAAAAAAAAAAAAAGCGAACTACAAGATAGGGGACAAATGATAAGGAAATTGTTGATGAGGGGAAAACAAATTCTTGTTTTCTTTTAGGACCGATATGTTCCCAGCGATAGAAAGCAGAGTATTTCGCAGTTTTCTTCTGCTTCTGTAATATACCTTCCAAATTCTTTTTGTGCAATTGGATACACTAAAAGAATTACAAATTTGTGACTCATAGCGACGGACAAATTCCGTCGGTAAATGGTGATGGATTAGCCAAAAAAAACACCTATTAACTTTAGCAACAGAAAGGAAAATGTGGTTTCTTATTTTTCAAATTTTCTTATCATTTTGTCTTCATTGATCATACACAAATGCAAGTGTGTTATATTTTTTCAAATGTATTTACAATAAAATTGTTATTTACTATGATTTTTTAATTTATTTATGTTGAGTCAGCTTTCTATAATGTCAAATTTATAAATATTTTGTTTGAAATAGATTATTTTATTTGTTCAACGTTGTTTTATCATCTGATCCATTTGTTATAAGTTAAGGTAATCTATAAGAGTTAAATATTGTTAAATTATGAATAATGTAAAAATAGACGATTTAATTTATGAATTATAATGCATTGAATTATAAGACATTGTATGGCGATGATTTAATGTTGTTGAATTATTCTATTTCACTTCATGAACACTTTAGATAGACAAAATCGATCACAATAAAATTCAAGAACACTTGTGAGATTATTGTCACAAGCAATTCAGCCAAACGAAGGAGAATGGTTGAGTGTCTAAGTGTGCTGAAATTGCAAGTCTAAGGTTCCTGTTTACAGACTTCAAAACACACCAAGCGAAGGCTGAACATCAAGTACCGACAGATAAACTTCAGTTCTTGTCTATTTCAGTCTGGAAATGGGAAAGTATAACTATAAATTTTATGATAGGATTACCAACTACACAATATGATAAAGATGCAGCTGGGTAATTGTAGATAAATTAACTAAATTTGCACATTTCTTACCTATTAAAGTCAAAATCTCTCTAGAATAGTTAGCAGAATTGTATATACGAGAGATATTTCGATTATATAGTGTTCCTATATGCATAATATCCGACAGAGATCTAAGGTTTATTTCCAGATATTGGCAGACTTTACAGAGTACTTTGGGTACTGAACTAAACTTCAGTAGTGCTTTCCATCTACATACAGATGGACAAATTGAAATAACCATACAAGCGTTAGGAGATGCTACGATCTTGTGTACTGGAATTTCAGGGTTCTTAGGATAGATAAATTCCAGAGATAGAGTTTCCACATAACAATCAATATCACAGTAGTATTGATATGACATCATACTAAACTCTATACGGATAAAACTGTAGAAGTCCAATATACTAGGATAGAGAAGGGGTGGAGATATTTAAGGGACCTAAACTTGTACAAGAAACTGTAAAAAAAAGTAGAACTAATCAAAAGTAAGTTAAAAGCTATACAAGATAGACAAAAGCATTATTATGATCAGAACAAAAGAAAAATGGAATACGAAATTGGTAAAAAGGTCTTTTTTGAAAGTATAATTCTGAAAAGGTATAATGAGATTTGGAAATAAAGGAAAGTTTAGTCTCATATACATTGGACCGTACGAAATTATAAAGCAGATTGGTCCTTTAGCTTATAGGTTGGCCTTACCTACAAAACTAGCTCAGATTCGTAATGTGTTCCACATGTGTATGCTGAGAAGATACAAATCAAATCATATCCATATTATTCCAAAATCAGAAGTTCAGATAGCAAAAAATTTGACTTATACTGAGGAACGAGTGCAAATAGTGAATCATAGAACTAAACAACTAAGAACCAAATAGATTCCTATGGTAAAAGTTATCTGAAAACATCATAATATAGAAGAAACCACATGAGAGGCAGATGTTAGGATGAGACAAGACTACTCTAAGCTATTCACTATAAGTTTTACATATTTAATTATTGTATTTTCATATATTATGTTTACAAAACAAATGACAAATAAAGATTGAATAGTGAATTTGTAATGTCCTCAAATTTTCATTTAAGGAAAATACCTGGGAAAAAGTGAATAAATTTTTCGCGGAATTCTTTAAAATAAAATTCGGTGAATGGAGAGTGGGAATTTATTTATGGAATTATAGGTGGGGAGAGAAAAGAAAATAAGAATTTGATTGGTGGAACTGACCGGAAATGAGGATTATGAAGTAGATAGCCAGGAGGGCATAATAGTCCAAACCGATTAATTTTATATAAATTTAACTCTTCTTCCTTTTTTCTTTCACCACACGTTCCATTCTTCTCCATCTTTCCTCTCCATAGTTCAAAATCCTCTCTACCATCAAACCTCCACAAAATTTGCTACTAAGGAGAGTCCGAAAATGATTTTTGGATTCAATCTAGGTAAGTGTTTCTCCATTTTCGTCCATTCTCGTTTCCATGCAAAACCCTAATGTCAAACCCTTATAACTCTCTCATTTTAGTTCCAATTTGAGCAAATGATAGCTCGTTGGAAAGCTTATTATGTCTACTATCTGGTAGTAACTTTATTTTGTGTTAAATCATATGTTAGGTACCCGAAATCAGTGTTAGAAAGCGATCCATGTAAAGTGACGAGTTTAGGTTTTATGGATCAGAGTTCTTTTCCGTGTTTCACGCTTAGGTAAGTTTCTTAAGAGTCTATTGATGGTGTTTGTATAATCAATTTTAAATGGGTGTTGTTATGATGAGGGTAATTGAAGTAAGAACGAAGGTAGTTAAGGGTTTTGAAAAGGAAATGTGTGAATTAGGACGATTAAGGTGTTTTGTTGGTATGTGACATTAAAGAATAGCTAAACAAACTTGTTTGGTATATTAATGGTAGTTGGTGTTAAGAAAAAGAAGAGAGGAAGTTAGAGAAGAAAGTACTTACACTAATGTAATTATGCATATCATAGACATTTATTCATTAATTTAATGAATGTGAGATTGATGTGAACTTGTAATGTCAAAAATAGGGAATTCGAGTTACGGCGGGGCTAGTATGAACCCGATCCGCTAAGTGCTTTTACGAGGTAAGTAACATGAGTGCAACTTTCCCTAATTAATATATTTTCTGGAAGGCATGTTATTTGTATTGTGAGCATGTAATTTGAAATGATAGCTTAATGCTTGTGTTGTGGTTAGATGGTTTTGTTGTGATATGATCATGTATGAGCTTGTATTGTTTGGTTGTGTTGGGTACGTTAATGTGGTGCCAAGATTATTGTTAGTTAATGATTGGTTGATTGATAATTTGTGTGATGGTCACATATTGAATATGCTTGGTTGGTTCATGGAATGAACTATGTGGCTTAATTTGGGAAGGTGGATGTCTTAAAAGATGAGTAAGAGTGAAATGATAGAATGTTGGTATTGGTATGATGAACTATTAGTAGGCTATGACATGAATGTAATTAGTAATGGGTGTATGCTTGTATTATTTGTAAGGTGATGATGAGGCTCGTGAATGATTGTGGTTATAGCCATGATGGCTATATTTATTGGACTAATGAATTGTGTTATTGTTTGAAATGATGAAATTTTAATGGGGAAATATTAGTATTGACATAAGAATGTGATTTGATTTATTTGGTATAACCATTGTTAATAGATACATATATGCCTTACTGTGATGAGTTAATTGATGGTTGTATGTTTATATATACACATGGGTATTCCTTATGGTTATAGTGATTTGCTTGTTTGAATTAACATGAGTCAGTGATGACTGTGATTCTTATGATGGCTATCTTTGGTTGATTATGGTTTTGGTTTAGATTATTGATGACCAATTTCATGTTGTGATTGTGTAGCATAGCCTAATTGGATTGTGAGTGCATGAGGAATACATGAATTGATTGCATGGAATATATACATAACATTCATGCATTGGGGGCACATAGGGAGCAAAGACTAAATGAAATAAAAGGGCTTTTTGTGAGCATAATGAGGGAGTGGTTACAGTTTAAAGAGTATATCACACGTCGATGATTAAAGTTTGAGATACGACCTCTAAGGGTATATCAATAACCTACCTAGGGTGAGATGGGGAATTTCCAAGCACACAGGAGATGGGTTGGGGGTCTTACAAGCCTCTACATAAATATTACGCGTAGTATATGACAAAATGCTACACCGGGCACAGTGGATAATGGCTCGTTTCACAGATGTGTGTACGAGTGTGCCAGGCCAAGTAAGGGCGAAATTAAGGCCAAGTAAGGGTGTAAATATCGATCCAATTTTATAACCACATACTCCCGGTCAAAAGGCCCATTTGCAAACGTCAATCTTATGGCCAAAACAGGGCGAAAATTAAAAGCTAAATGGGATCCCGGGTGTTCATGCATAGGAATGCATTATATGACATGCATTCACATTTATCATATCGCATATGACATGTCTTTATGAACTTATGATATTCTTGTGCATATGTGATTATGAAACGGTGGTGCCGAGTTTATGTTTAGTCTTGTGTGAGTCATGAGAATTGAATTGTGTTGTGGGTATATATATTTATAATTATGACCCAGATTATGTGCTTGTGATAGATGAGTACTTGTATAGAACCACTGGATTAAAAATGTATATATATGGTATTGATTGGTTATAAGATATTAAGATGGTAAATTGGGTTGTCAATGCTATGTTTGTGCTTGGTTATAACTTGGTGAAGAATAAAAGGTAATTATACATATATGGTTATGGTTGGATTGTGAAAATGATGATTAATCACGGATGAAAATGTTGCCTTGGTATGTTTTAACATTCGGAGATTAAAAATGCATGATGACTTGATTATGTTAATCTTAATGGGAGTTGAATTTGAAATGTCCAGTGTTTACTAGTCATTATACGAACTCAGGTGTGTCATTGATTCCCAAATTGTTGACTGGTTGTGGCGACTGTGTTTTGTGCCAAACTTTTGGATATTATCTTTACTTATTGATTAAGCATGAATTTGAGAGTATGGTCAAAATTGTTATGTGTGGAATAATGAAGATTAAAAGGTGATTTTGTCAGTAAATGGTTAAATTGGAATGATCAATTATAGTAGGAAAGTGATGGATGAATTGTATAAGTTGTGGTTGATTTTTCTTCCAGGAAAACAAAGATCCACGCGTGCTGGAAGCAAAGTACGCGTGATCGCTACGACAACGCGTACTTTGCAGCGACAACGCGTTTATTGACACCGAGAGTACGCGGTGTGGTAGCGACCACACGTAGTCGCCTACCACCACGTGTAATCTCCATTGACCTCGTGTGCATCTCTGATTTCTGACTGCAAGTGTAGGTTATTTAATTGAACTTTGAAATTGTTCAAGTGAATTGTTGTGATTTGATTAATGGAAACATAGCATAGAAATTGATTAAGATTTTGTACTTGTTATAATTTGAATTGAATATGAATAAAATGAAAATAGTTGTCCATTTCGGTAGTGTTACTTATTTGAGGGACACAATGGAGGTGCAATAGCGAACTTGCTACCTGAAGGACCGAAGAACCAAGGTGGGTCGTGAACTAAGGAATAATTGAAACTAGTATCATATCTATATATTGAACAGTTTTAATGCATGTATAATTATTTTTGATGGGTTGAAATAACATGTGGAGTTTTGAATTAATTCCTTTTCTTGGAAAACCTATTTGAGATTTTAAACATGCATTTTGTTTAGCGCTTTTCGTATTTCTTTTAAACTTTTATAAATCATTTTTTTAGATATCTGAAGGATAGTAAATGATAAATCGAACGCACATAGTTAAATGTTTTTCTACTCTTTTAACTTTAAATTATTATTTTCCAAAAATAATTAATTTCCAAGTTCCGGTACAATTCGAGAAATGAGCGTATATAAAATTGGATGGTAGTCGAATTTGGGGGTCACAGAATTAATAAGATAAAGATACTAGCAACAGTAAACAGAGATGAATTTTGAAGACAAAATTCTTTAAGGGGGGAGATTTATAACATTCTCATCTTAAAACTTTATAATTAGCATATTAAAGTTCTGAGAGATGTTAGGATTATACTTAGGAAGGAATATATAAAAAAATGAAGTTATAATAATGTTTCAGGTGGAAACTATTCATAAAATAGAGTTAGAACTATAAATTGGTGTTGTTCAAAATATCAGCACGGGGACGTGCCGACCAACACGGTGACCGTGCTCTTAGGAAGAGCATGATCACGCCCATGCCAAGTATGAGCATGACCGTGTTTCTGAAAAAAAGATTTCAGCATGGTGCTCGTGTTGTTAGTCGTCTCAAGGCGTATAGGCTATGTCGAGGCTAGCACGAGCCATGTCATTCTGGTAGAATTTCGAAAATTTGGAAAATTGAAAAGTAGGAGGTGGCAATTGTTTCATATATATATGAAACAAAAACTGGAGAAAGAGAATGAAACCAAGAGATCAAGCAAGAACATAGAAGAAGTGAGGAATTGAGAGGGAGGAGAGATTTAATACAAAATTAGATAGAGAAATATACAATCGGACATAGGATCGATTCTAAGGTCAAAAATTAGGTTGGAATCAGAACCTACAAAGTAAAGGTAAAAAAATTGACGATTTATACGAAGATAATCAATAATTGAACGAGAATTTAGCTTAGAATTAGAAATGTCTATAAATTGACTAAATTAAGAAAAGTTGAGAATTGAGTAAATAATCATGCATATAGGTATCTGATTTCTGTAAACTATATAAGTTGTTATAAAGAGTTTTATTTATGATTATATAGGACGATAGACTAGATGAGTAGATAAGAATAGGAGCCCACATTACTTCGAGTATTTCAGTTAACAGTTGAGTAATTTAACTCACTTTTAAATGCAGTTTAATATACAATATTAATTATAAGCGATAAATAGTTTATCAGTCGTTACTTATATATGAACATGATTGAATGGTAATATGAAATCCAAAAGCAAACAGGTACACAATTATGCAAATTGAATCATACAAATACGTATTCGATTATCCAACGACTGTTCACATTATTTATATGCATGTTATTGATATACGATATTGGCAATGATACATGATTGGTGGTGATTGATATTGGTGGAGTAAAAGATTGATCAATCTAGAGATATAGGGTTTTTAGGGAGATGTGAATAGAGATGAAAATAGAGATGCAGGGTTTATCGATCATATGATTCCATGATTAAAAGTAACAAGCTACGCGAGTGCAAATTATATGATCATAGTAAATATAAAATCGAAGAATATGACTTATATTTATATGGATCAAGTTAATTGATAACTGAATACGGAATAAAACGAAATAAATTTTATTTATTATTAAGAAAGGATTACTCTCTGAGCTCGCAACTCACCAATGTGCAAATTGTATATTTTGTTTTCAGGATCAGATAGATAGTCACGAGTGTTTTATGAGGCTATCCACAGGTGGGTAGGCTCCTGCTTCACAACAACTCTCTTTACATCCAGATACCTCTAGTTAGACTTGATCATATGTATAGCTGCATATTGTGTGTATGTTTGATTAATTTTCATGATATATATATTGGAATGATATGTTGATACAGATATGACAGATAGGTTGAAATGCTATTTGATATTCAATTTATTTATGTATGACAAATGTGGAGTGTAACTTATATTTACATTTGGTTGATTATAGGTTGACATATGAGTGATTATAGGATACAGCAGGTTCATACGGGTCGTGCTTAAATGACCCGGACATCGTGTTGAATAGAACAGGGAGCGTGCTAGTCCAACACAATGTCATTCCCATGGGTGTGTTGAACTAACACGGGTTGTGTTCTAACCATGCCATAGGCCGTATTGTATCTTCAAAAATGCTGATATGATTCGTGAATAGTAGAGCAATAGTAGATAATTAATAGAATCATAATATTTTATGAATTTTTTTAAATTATTTGATAATATAAGTTAATTAAATTTTTAATACTTATGGTTATTAGGTTAATTAGTTTAAGGTGTCATATAACTAATAGGGAGTGGATTTAAAAACTTTTTGCCCTAATCTAAAATAGAAATAGGATCACCACGATATTGAGAAATTAATTTAAGAAAAATTTACCTTAATATTTCTTATGGTAGTTGACATCATCATTTGTGTTGAATAACAGGGATTATTTTTTAGTGATTCCTCTCTACCTTCACACATGCACACACAATGAACAAAGGTTGGAGTTCTCTTAATCTTACCTTTTGATTCACACAACTTGAATCATGATTCAACTAAGTCTTTTAAGACTTAGATAACACGACAAGAAGGAAAGAACCTTCTTTAAATGGCTACCTTTGACATTGTTTAAGACAAGACATTATCCATGACTTAAAATTAATTAATTATGAATAATTCTTTGTCTTAAATATTCCCAAATTATTTTTCAATGTATTTAATTTCAAATTAAATCATAGAAAAATAATGCAATTGATTTTTTATTGTATATTTTACATACTAAACTTAGTAAAATATATCGGCACAAACCATACACTTTTTGAAGTTATTTTTCTTTTAAAACTGCCATAAACATTGTCAATTATATTTGTGTCTGATCGTGTAGACATATTTATCCTTGAAATTAACTTAAAAAGTCCAATAAATATTGTTAAGCCTCTTCAGTTTTAATATAATTGAAGTAAATAGAATTCAACAACTTGTCAAATGTCTACCTAATAGTCTTATACATTCCTTAGTATTTTGATATCATGACAGTATAAAACATAAGTAAGTCATCCTTATTCTTCACTGTCACTTTCTTGATCTTATTTGTGACATTGAAATATTTAAATTATTAAACTATCAATCAATTTGGGTCTAGCAAAACACTACTCAGTTCACATATTAAATGGCCAATGATATTCTCTCTCTTTTGAGAGTGACAATCCCTTCACTTCTTTATGGTCACTTTAGCATGAATTGTAATATACCTAATCATATCCGTAATTGCAATCTAGTTACATGTAATGTTAGACATATGTTAATGTATACTAGAATCCTCCTAAGGCTCATAAAGGCTTTCAGCCTTAGGATTCCAATATAAGCATTATTTATGAGAAATGTTTGTGACTTCTAGTCTACGATTTAACATTCTCATTTAAGTGGATCAATCCAGTACATCCTCTCCATGATGTGTTACACTCAAATTGGTTTTACCATTTATTTTATTTAATATAGAATATAAAAATCACAGTAAATTTTTTGTATTTTGTTTATAAAAGAAACTAATAAAAATTCTTTTTCAAATTCTAATTATGTAAAGCAAACTTGGTGTCAAGGAAAGTAAACATATGCATTGCGAAGGAAACAGAAATTATGCAGAAGTAAAGTGATTAACAAATTATCTTATAAGCCCATGTAAGATCTTCTCAAAACATTAGCACTATAAAAAAAATTCAACTTAGGATGTATGCACATTTTTACTTTTTAAAATTTCTAGTAACAAACAAATCAACAAAAATATGAGCACCACTGAATTTCAGCTTGATATCTTTTGCTATCATCTCATTGCCCTGAAATCAACACAACACAACCAATACTATTGTGAGTTTTACAACTCAGTAAGCAAATAAACCAATCACACTTACCTGACTATGTAAAGCATAAACACTCATCTCTTAAGTCAATTATCTCATTATAGTGCATTATGGTTTTAGGGCAATCCCCTGTGTTTCTATGTAATTTTACCACTTTAGCTCATTGCTGTCTTTCCTAATGTATATTCATCCTTACTTGGCATTTCTTTAGTTACAAATTCATTATGTAAAGTTTCAGGTGATACATAGTCAGGAATATAGTTGTGCCTTCTACTCGTGTTGCTCTTTTAACTTATACATGGCCATCGTGGCCTTTAACATGCCCTTCATGCAATTTTCAAATGTTCTTTTATCATTATGAAGAAAAAAACATGGCCTGTGGCATGTTGACCTGCTATTTTGGTTGACCAATGAGATGTCTTCCCAAACCAAAAATCTTGAATCCCAATTAAAAGAAAAAGGATAAAAATTACTTTGAGAGTGTGTAAGAAAATTTATTACTCATAATTAGATTAAAGAACACTAATGAACTTAATTAAGTAGTGCCATTAGATGAAGAATTAAATTGTTGATATTATATCCATTTGTTATAAATATTTCTTATTTTCACGTTGTTGTTATAAAATGAAGATGCTTGAAATGATTTAGGAAGTTCATCTCAACCTACTTTAATTGAAAATTAGTAGAGGAAGCAAATATGATTAGATGCATTCAAATAGTCAATTTGCAATTTGTTGTTTTAAATATATCATGTGACAAATAATTATTTTTGTAGCTATTAGATGATAAACATTAATTTTGACCAACAATA
The DNA here is from genome assembly GCA_948193385.1 of Breynia disticha f. nivosa. Taxonomy (NCBI): domain Eukaryota; kingdom Viridiplantae; phylum Streptophyta; class Magnoliopsida; order Malpighiales; family Phyllanthaceae; genus Breynia; species Breynia disticha. The sequence goes on along the minus strand of CANYCX011045166.1, from coordinate 28,892 downwards.
TATTATTGTTAGATGTTAAATGTCATTTGCTTTTATGAAATATTGTTGTTGGATTCAATGCACAAATATAATTATTGAAATGCTTATTTATAAGGGATTAAAAATATAATTTTGTATGTTGTGGACTACATAATTCAATATATGCATGAAACTAATGAGGATCAAATATATAAACTAATAGAAAAATTTAAGGACTAAAAAATGAAATTATTTTCAAGGATAGAGTAATTATTAAAAATAATTATTTTTTGAAAATGGATGCTATATCAGTAAATACATTGAAAACCATAAGTTGAACTAACATTTAAATAGTCAAAATAGCAATAATTTGATGAGGAAAAGGTTGAAGTAGCGCTAAATTGATGACAAATTCTTAGTAAGGACGCATGAATTGGTCCTCACCACTGTACGTGAGCACTTGTTTCAAACCATTGGATGTAGTTTTGTAAAAGTGAGAAGAAATTAGGACCTTTCAAAGTAGTTGTTACAATTTAAGCATATATTGTAAAAGTAAGTCAAATTGTTACTTATTTACAGTGAACCGAAAGTGAAACATTAAAAGTTAACCAATTTTTTGAAATGGGTCAATTTGATTTCGAGCAATGACATTTTTGAGTAAGGTGCACGGTTTTGGATAACAGTTTGATGCGTAATTTGGGTAGGGTAAAGAAAAAAAATTTAATGTGAGGAATGAATTTAGAAAATGAAGAGTTTTGAAATTAATTGTTGTTTATATTGTTATTTTATGAAGTAATAAAGATTTATTTAAGTGATGAAGAATTAATTATTGTTTATATGATAAGGTGATTTAGTTTCATAAAGAAGTTAATCAATTTGAAAGAAAAAAATTAAATTGTGTTTGTAAATATGAAGTGTGTTGATTTACTTTCATCAACAAAATTGTTTAAAAAATATGTTAAATAAAAATGTTTGTGCAGAGTTTCAGTTACAGCACAGTTTGTAAGTTATGGAATTATTGAGATGAAAAAATTTTGAGTTACAATAAATAGTCAAAGTTAAAAAGGTATGTTAAGAGTTTCAGTTACAGGAGAGTTTGTTACATATCAAATTTTTGCAGAGGGTAAAATTTTGAAGTACATATAATTGTAAGAGGAAAAATGGATGTGTTAAGAGTTGACGTTATAGGATAAATTATAATAGATGGAATCTCAGCAGAGGAAAATTTTTTTGAGGTACATATAATAGTGGAAAAAGGGTGTGTTAAGAGTTTAATTTACAGGGTATTTTGTAACATTTTGAATCCCGATAGCGGGAAAAAATTTGAGGTACATATAATTGTAAGAGTAAAAAGATGAGTTACAGTTACATGATTGTATGTAACATTTGGAATCCCTACGTAGGGAGAAATTATGAGTTACAAAAACATGAATAAAGAAATAGTATAGTTACAAATACATGAATGTAGATACATGTACAATTATGACAGATATTTTAAGGTTTGGGCAAGTTGTTTGTTTGGCCTCTTAAATTGATAAGTTCATAATTTGGGTTTGTTAGCATAAAAATAGACCCAAGTTACTACTTAATTCATGTTTGTAACTACATGTTCCGATAACTATGTAAGTGTTCGACAAGTTGTTAGTTTGGCCTCTTAAATTGTTAAGTTCATCAGTTGGACTTGTAGGTGTATCACTAGGCCCATGTTAGTTCAGCAATTTGTAAGCTTATCCTTTAACATTATTAGGATAAAAGTAAAATAGTTTTAATTTAAAATATAAATGTTGTGTTGAATTAATGTCCAAAAAAAAGACTGTAACCAAAATGTATTAGGAGAAATGTGTGAAACTGTTAAATATTTGATAAGGAGTTATATTACATTGATTTAATGCAATGCATTATAATGTGTGTTGGTGTTTGTATATTATATTAGAAGTCATTATAGTAGAATGCAAAATATGTTGGTTAATTATGAGAAAAAAATTTATTCACATTTTATGAAGATTGTTTGTTCCTATGTAAGTATAATGTGTGTTGGTGTTTATGCATTGATTACAATGCAAGAAATATTGGTTAATTTTGAGGGAAGAAATTATTGGCTATTAATAAAGATTATTTGTGAGTAAGTATAATATAAGAACCATTTAATTGAAATTGGAAAAAAAATAGTGGTATTAATTTGTGTTTGAAAATGATATTTATGTGGAGGATGTCTGGATGTGTGTTAAGTGTAAATTATTTGTAAGCAAAAAATAAAACAGTTTATATTTGATGAAGGTAAAATTTTAATGCATTAGAATGTTTAGTTTTATATGATTTATGGTGTAAGTGTAGAATTGAAATTATATGTGTAAAAATCCTTGTAATTTTAATATATATATAGAATTGAAATTATATGTGTTATTTTGTATAAAGTAATAAATATATATTCAAATAAAACATGAAAATTGCATTTATCAGAAAAAATTTAATAATAATGTTGTTAAATTTTTATAATTTGGCATATGATCTACAAAAGAAACATTAATAGAAATATTAAATTTCCTATAAATAAATGAATACTTGCGCAGGTAATAAATACAGGCGAAAGAATCACTGTACGAGGATATAGTAATTTTGTAAATATTTATATGCACACTTACAATAAAAGGGATAGTTACAATAATAATGAATTTTGTAATTAAAAAAAACGTAATTATAAGGATGAACAAAATGTTAAAAACCTCATACATACAATAATATATATGTAGGTTATGATAAGTTACTATTAGGTTTTTAAAAAAATTCGAAGTGAATGCCGCCAACCTAAATTTTTTTCCCTCTCATTTGTAGTGCGGGTAGTAAATTTCATTTGTAGTTATTTTATTGATAAGGTAATTTCATTCGTAATTATTTGTAAATGCATGCATTTTATACTTATTCGATAGTGTCATGGTCAAAGAATGTCTGATGTGAAAGTATGTATACATAAAAATTCGTGTGGTGATAAACCAAGAGACATTTGCAAAAATAATTTGTAGCTTTAAAGGTTAGAATGTCATCATGTCGAGGTAACGAACTCACCACTTTGTTTTTTATTGGTTATGAATATGAAGTAATGAAAGAATTGAATGGATTTTTGTTGTTTAGCTTTGTTGTGGGTATGAGTATTGGATTCTTGGGTGTTTTCATTATTGGGATTTAAATGTTTTGAAAGTTTAAGTGAATATGTTTATAACATCGTAAACTTATTATCTTGTTAATAATATATTGACTATTCTATTAACTATATAATACGTATATATAGTAACTTTTCACTTTCCATCATACTTTTCGTCAACTATATCAATCATATCATCATACTCTTTCAATCATTTCTCTAACTTATATAAAAGTTTACAGCTCAATACAATATATAATCAAAACACAGATCATGTTAGTCAACACACCCGTGGGCTTGACCATGTGTTGATCTAATACGCCCTTTGTTCCGTATAACACAAAGCCTGTAACAATTAAGTACAGTTCGTGCATATCCACTGTAACCTGAAATACATTCAATATCAACCTAATTTCAATCCTCTAAATCAATCATATAATCTCATATCGATATCAACATGCATCTCAACTTATACTATCATCCAGAAGACAACAATGCACACTTATATATATATATATATATCCACTCAACATTATCTAATATCAATCAAAACAACCAAAATCATATCCAAATAAACACACAACATGCAAATGTTAAATGTGCAGACTTCTAGCTGGTATGCGGTAAAGAGAGAGAAAGTACAGGTGTAGAAGTCGACCCACCTATAGACATCTCATATCTATCTCAATTCGCTACCTGGTCCTGAAAGCAAAATAGACAATTGCAGTTTGTGAGTTAAGGGCTCAGTGAGTAATCATTAAATCTTTAAATATAAATCCAATCAACATTCATAATCATTTATAAATAGAATCTATCAAATTATTTATCTTTCTTTTCGGATCATATCTTTTCAGATTGTATAACTTGTATTCGTACAGAATCATCATAATAAAATACCTAACTTCTGTCTCCCTACCTTTATTCTTTTCATATAATTTCCACCTTTGTATACATGTGGACCTAACTTCCGTCTCCCTACCTCTGTCTCTGCATGATCGATCATATATCCCCAATCCAATCACCTCACCAATACCATATCATATCATATATATATAATAAACAACGTTCACGTACCTGTTCATGTTTCATTTTGGATTTTGTGTACCTGTTTCATTTTGATCATATTCGTAATTCTATTTTTAATGATTCATTCATATGTAGCACCATTTCCATATTAGTCACGTTCGTATGCACATATCGACATTTGAGTCATATTCGTGTTCATCAATCAATTTGTAATTTCACAATTAATCGCAATTCATAAGCATAAATTACTTTTATCAAATAGTGAGTTAGATTACTCACCTGGATATTTGTTATAGTTGGAATGTCTTTGGTTCCAATCCTGTCTTGCTCGTCTAGGCTGTCGTCCTATATATTCATATACAAAATTCTCTATAAATTCAATATATATATATATATATATATATATATATCAATATGTATTCTCCTCATTCAATCCTATTAACTCCCTATCTCAACAATTATCAACAAATTCCTAACTTATAGACTTAATTCACAATAACTCTTTATATAAACATTGTAAATTATTACCTTTATTTTTTAGAGTTTCCCGTCTCAGCTATACCAGTTGAATCTCAGCTCAATTCTACGATCAATTTGATGTCTTACACTCAATTCCTACCTCAAACTCACTTATTCTCTCTTTTCCAGCCTCTTCCTACTTCGCTCTCTGTTTTTCTCATTTTGGGTTCTGTGTTTACTATCCATTTTCTATTCAAAAAGGCTTGAATAGGTGTCTAATGTCAAGCATGGCCATGCTGATAGTGGCACGACCTATGCCAATCCTATTCTTCCACATTTCACTTCAATTTCCAATGTTTATGCATGTTCAGCAGCTCAGCACAGGCCGTGCTGATACCAGCACGAATGTGTCAGCATTAAATCTCATTTTTCTCCTCATTTTTTAGCATGATCGTGCTCATATACTTTCCCAAAAACACGTCTGTCGTGTTCCTAGCATGCCCACCTTGCCATTCCTTTGTTTTCTTACTGATTTCACGTCTAAACTTCATTTCTTCACAACCCTAACCCGTATGACTCTTAGCTTGTTCAATATTACCATTTAACTTACGTTTTATCACTTATCTTTGTTAAATTCACTAATCACTTCTTAATCTTGTTAATTATTTTACTTATTCTACTTAACTAAATGGTTTTTGGATGGGAATGTTACAATGTTTATGTAGAAAATTCTTATGTGGTTCATTATTTATCTAGATTAACATAGGTTTGTTTTTTAGTTTGTTTAATTAGGGAATTTGAGCATAGAATGCTTAATTGTGGTTGATTTATGATTAATGTAAAGTCAAAGTGTACAAAGCTGAATATTGATAACATTTTGATGTGTTATGATATAACATTTACGTGTTAATTATCTCGATAATGTGAAGTTAAAGGAAAATTGGGATGGTTAAGCAGAAAGTTAATGTTGAGAAGAAAACAGAAGTTGTTGAACAAGAAGAGATTGAGCAACAAGTGGATGTTGAGGAGGAAGCACATGTTACTAAAGAGGAGGAAGCTGTTATAGTTGATAAAAGAAATATTGAGCACAAGGGAAAAGCTACTAAGGAGGAAGCACAAGTGCACCAAAAAGCTGATGTTAAAGAAATTGAATCACATGTCGATGAGCAAGCTGATGTAATAAGGCAAGTGGCAAGTGAACCGAACGATGTAAATGTTTAAGAATGCGAACAATTAAAGGTAAAAAGAAAAGGTATTGGATATGAATGTTGGTTGTTTGTGTAAATAGTTTCATTTTTTTATAGTATGTGAGTTTATCAAATGGTAATTTGTTAATGATTTTTTGACATAGTACAATATTTTATTCGTCTATGAGGTCAGCTCCATTAAAATTTGCTACATTTGCTTTGGGTTGGATGAAAGGAAGATGAAGCTTGTTGAAGAAATGGGCTTTGGTAGGTTAATGATAAATAGAATAAAAAAGAATAGGAATGCAAAAGCAATGAAATTGATGCAAAGGTTTGATATATGCTCAAGGAAACTTGTGCATAGAAAAGGAAATTTTTATAAGTAAGGAGGTTGCATGTCGAACTTTTGGATTGTTGAATGGTTCGTCAGTGCAAAAAAGAAAAGGGCAGATTCATTTTATGAAGGTGTATAGAGAAAGAAGCGTAAGACATTTGATGACATAGAACATGAATTGAGGAATTGTAGTGATGAAAGAGAGTGGAAGGCAAAATTTGTTAGTTTGGCTCATAACTATGTATTGCGTCCAACCTCTTTATTACATTGTTTTTCAAGTCTTTTGTTCTATGAATATGTTGACAATACAAAAGTTATGAATTGGTGTAAACTTGTTCCCGATCAGCTTTGCAAAGGTGTTCAAAGTTTGAAGAAGACTTTAGTCGCAATAGAAGAAGGCAAGAAGAAGAGTATATGGTTGAAAGGGTTTACATTGTTGCTTGAGGTAGTACCAAAAAAATAAATGAAAAGGTGTGTATACAATTGTAGTTACATTTAAAATTAACATGGCTATATTATATGGTACATTTCAAGTTGTATATGAAAAGAAATTTTGCAGAGGAGTATTGGATATGCCATTATCAGAAAGAAAGTCACCACGTGTTGTTGATTAGATGGATGAAATTGTTGATGAAGTGTATTTAATAAATGGAGGATTTGATAGTCACATTGTATGATAGTGGTATTTTTGTATTTAAAATGTAAAGTTTACTGTACAATTAGGTTGTGGGACTATTTTGATCTTATTTATTGTGATATGTAAGGTAATTTCGATTGAAAGAAGACAAAAATAATGGTTGAGGAGCCTTTATACAGCCCTGTAAGTGCAACACAGCGAGGTGAAACAATGCCGAATGTTATTGTGGAGCGAAGAATAGTTTTGCTGGAAGAAAAAATTAAATCTATGCAACAGGCATTAGCTATATCACAAATTGAAGGGTATGAACCAAACAATTGAATTTAGAGGCTAAAACTGTAGGTTTCCAAACTGTAGTTGATAATTACAAGATTGAAAGGATGCAATTACAGCACAAAGGATGCAGGCACATCAAAATATGACACCCAATAAGAATTACTTTCTAAATTAGGGGTGCAATGTGATAAAACCTTAATAGTGAAAGATGTGAATGATGTTGATGTTGGTGAACTAGGAACAATGGTTGAAGATGATAATGTAGTGGGTGTAGATTCACCAAAACTTGAACCTTAGAAAGATGGTTGTGTTGAGGAAATAGTAATAGGTTAATTCATTAGTTCTTAGAAGGATGAAATGGTGGAGGTTAATAAGGGTATATTGTTCAAAAATTCTTAATGTATTTGGTTATTGTAATTCATCAATTGTAAAATTTTATTGTTTAAGAATGAAAGCTTGACAAGACTGTCTGACCTTGAAGGTTTAACCATGGAAGAAGGAGCGGAGGACATATACAAATTTATTATAATGAACCAAAAGGTTGAACAGAGGTATATGATTGTAGACTATGAATGTGAACTTTTTATTATTAATGATAGTAGGTTTATTGGGTGTAATATTTGTTGGGTTTCCTATGTGTTTAAAATTCTTTTGGCAGCAGAATAATCATGTAAAACACATAAGAACAAACCAAGATCAACATAAAATCATCTTAAAACATGATGTATGCAATCAGTTTACATAAAAACATAATAAAGATTGAAACTTTATGAAGAAAGATCATACCTTTCCAAGCTCCTTCAATGGCCGAATGTTCTAGGGCTAAAATCAAGTAACTACCACCTTAGAATACACTAAGGTGACCTTGATGACACCAATGAAGAATCCCACATGTGATTCCTCTACAGATTAACACGCAGATCAACAAAATATGTGTACTAGCACAAGGAAGAAAACCTACCACCTTTCTTGGTCACTTTCGGATGAGCTCTTGTGAGAAATAATGGCACCACGTTGATCACTCAACCAACCAGCTCTAGATCTCACGTCTCTCTCTAAGAAAAATCTGTATTTCTTGTGTATTTTGAGAGTAAAGTCACGACCAAGGATGGAGAGAAGAGGGATGGCACGCACTAATGAAAAAGGGTGTGGTTTTCTCTTTCATAAAGCCTTTTAAAAGGAAGAGTTTTGCTAGGGTTAAACACTTAACACTCGTAATCCTTTTAGGAATTGTTTAAGTGTTTAATTTAAAATCAAAAACTTTCAAAATATCTTTTCCTAGCCATGTGCCTCATGTAGATAATTTAAAAGATTCAAACTTTTAATTTATCTCACATTATCCTCATTTGTCTTAATTAAGACATACCTTGTCTTCATTTAAGACAAAGCTCCTAAATTCTCTCTCCTTATTATTTCTTATTTAAGACGTCATATTTAATAAATAATCTTTGTCTTAAATTCATTTAAGAAATATTTCTCATCCATCTTGGGCCCAATTACCAAAATTGGCCCAAATGCCTAATCCGGTCCACTGACCGGAATTTGACCTAAGGTGAAATACCGAAATTATCCTTTTAGGTTTTTTGCTGTCCGCGTGCGATCTGTAGGACTATTTAATAAAGGTAATGAGTTTAATAACTCATAAACCATAAGCAGTCTCTAGTAAGACACTATGATCATCCTAAATTAAATAGCTGACGAGCGGTGTCAACAGTCCTACTGCAACTCAAATAAATCCTTGGACCTAGATATCTTGATTTAGCATAAGGCATGTCGCTAACACCCTTATTTAAAGCTAAATCACTTTTCTTGATCTCTATGAAAAAATTAATAAGTTCGAATAAATGACTTAATCATTTCATTCGGGTGCGGCCACACTCTTTCCAATCTTGTCTATCAAGCGGCCAGTGATATCATCTCTTATTGAGAGGGTCAATCCCTTCACTTCTCTCCTGCTCTCAATCATGATTCGTAGCATACCCAATCATACCCATACTTGTCAATCTTTTAGGGTTACGTTAGGCATATGTCAAAGTACACTAAAAATCACAACAAGAGACACAGTGATTTCCAGTCTAAGGATAACATTTGAAATTGCAAATGGTGATCGCTCACCAAGTATAATGCTCTACATTATACCTATGCACTTTGCTAGATATCCCAAAAATCTATGACTCGTAGAACATGATCATCTACAAGGTACATACTAGTCTTAATTCATTTCTATTCCCATAGAAACAAGCGACTATGGATATTTAAAATGTTAATCTCATATCTTCCAGTTTCTACTATCAAGGTCCTCAACCTTGATACCTCAAGTGGTTAATCAACATTCTTGGATATTTTATCAAACAATATGCCACAGGTCAATACATCAAATGATAAAATAATGCCTCATAATTTTATTACTCAATAATAAAAGTTACAAACAATGCATTAGGCTAGGGCTTACACTAACACTGGTTCATTGTGACTGACAAACAGGATATCACGATCGTTGATCATGATGAACCTGCTTCTTTCCAAGAAGCCTTAGAAGGTCCTAATTTAAAAAAATGGCAAGAGGCCATGAAATCCGAGATGCAATCAATGTACGATAATCAAGTTTAGGACTTGATTGATCCACCGGAAGGTGCTAAGGTGATTGAATGCAAATGGATTTTTAAAGAGAAGGCAGGAGGTATCTTTAAAGGTAGGCTAGTGGCGAAAGGTTTCAAACAAGTTCATGGTATCGACTATGATGAAACTTTCTCACCAATAGCCATGCTCAAATTCTTTAGGATATTGTTTTCCATAGCTGCATATTTAGACTATGAGATATGGCAAATGGATGTCAAAACTGCTTTCCTGAATGGAAACCTCCTCGAGGATGTTTACATGAAACAAACTGAGGGATTTTTTGATCCGAAATATCCTAATAAGGTATGCAAGCATAAGAGGTCCATTTACAGAGTTAAGCAAACATCTCGAAGTTGGAACATAAGTTTTGATGAATCCATTAAAGAGTTTGGATTCACCAAGAACGATGATGAGCCTTGTGTATATCATAAGTTCAGTGGTAGCGTAGTAGTGTTCTTTGTATTATATGTCGATGACATCCTACTTATTGGAAACGATGTATCAGTGAAGCAATGGTTGCATATGTGTTTCTCAATGAAATATTTAGGGGAAGCTGAGGTTATACTTGGTATAAGGATCTACAGTGATAGATCGCGACGTCTCTTAGGACTAAGTCAAGAAAAGTACATATATAAGATACTGAGAGGGTTCAGTATGGAACAATCCAAGAAGGAATTGTTGCCCTTACAGCAAGGGGTGGTTCTCTCTAAGAAGCATTGCCCATCCTCTAGAGAAAGGAGAGAACGTATGAAAAGAATCCCATATGCATCAACTATAGGATCTATCATGTATGATATGCTATGTACTAGACCGGATGTTGCTTATGCACTAAGTATAACTAGTAGGTTCCAAGAGGATCCTAGAGAGATCCACTAGTCTGTGGTTAAGACAATTCTTAAGTACTTCAGAAGGACAAAAGATTTGTTCTTAGTGTATGGAGGTCAAGAGGAACTCAGTGTTACAGGATTCATTGATTCTGCGACCTCGACAAGCAAGGACGATTCAAGAGCGCAATCAGGATACATATTCATGTTGAATGGAGGAGCTGTCAGCTAGAGGAGCTCTAAACAGAGCACACTAGCAGATTCTTCAATAGAAGCTGAGTATATAGCACCGTCTGAGGCAGCTAAGGAAGCTGTTTGGATCAAAAAGTTCATTTCAAGACTAGTAGTCATCCCATCTATCCTAGATCCCTTGGAACTTTTGTGTGATAATAATGGGGCTATAGCACAGGCCAAGGAGCCCCGAAATCACCACCGATCCAAACACATACTCAAGAAGTTCCATCTCATTCGAGAGATGGTCGATAAAGGAGATGTGAAGATGATCAAAGTTCCAGGTGAAGACAATGTTGTAGATCCCCTGACCAAGCAACTGGCAAGTCTGAAGCATTAGCATCATGTTATGTCTTTTGGTCTTAGGGTTATGTCTGATTGGAACTAGTGCTAGTGGGAGATGGTTAGTGTAAGCCCTAGCCTAGTCCATTGTTTGGAACTTTTATTATTGAGTAATAAAATTATGAGGCATTATTTTATCACATCATGTATTGACCTGTGGTATATATTTGATAAAATATCCAAGAATCTTGATTAAGCGCATGAGGTATTAAGGTTGAGGACCTTGATAGTAGAACCAAGAAGTTTTTAGATTAACATTCTAAATGTCCCTAGTCACTTGTTCCTATGGGAATAGAAATGAATTAAGACTAGTATGAACTTTGTAGATGATCATGTTCTATGGGTCATAGATATTGGGATATCTAGCAAAGTGCATAGGTATAATGTAGAGCATTATACTTGGAGAGCGATCACCATATGCAATGTCAAATGTTATCCTTAGACTGGAAATCAATGTGTCTCTTATTGTGATTTTTAGCGTACTTTGTCATACGCCTAACATGGCCATAAAAGGTTGACAAGTATGGGTATGATTGGGTATGCTATGAATCATAATTGAGAGCAGGAGTGAAGTGAAGGGATTGATCCTCTCAATGAGAGATGATATCATTGGCCGCTTGATAGACAAGCTTGGGAAGAGTGTGGCCACACCCGAATGAAATGATTAAGTCATTTATTTGAACTTATCAATTTTGTCACAGAGATCAAGAAAAGTGATTCAGCATTAAATAATGGTGTTAGCGACATGCCTTATGCTAAATCAAGATATCGAAGGTCAAGTGATTTATTTGAATTGTAGTAGGGTTGTTGACACCGCTCGTCAGCTATTTAATTTAGGGTGATCATACTGAATACCTAAAAGGGTAATCTCGATATTTCACCTTAGGTCAAAATCCGGTCATCAGACCGGATTGGGCATTTGGGCCAATTTTGGTATTTGGGCCCAAGACGGATGAGAAATAATATTTCTTACATGAATTTAAGATAGATTATTTATTAAATATGATGTCTTAAGTGAAAATGTGTAAGAAATAAAGAAAGAGAAAATTTAGGAAGTATGTCTTAAACTAAGATAAGGCATATCTTAAATTAAGACAAGGATTATGTGGGATAAATTAAAAGATTAAATCTTTTTTTATGCACACATATAATCACGACAATGGAGGTTTGAATTCAAAAGGATTTAATTTTGAATTCAAGACTTAAGAAGTCCTAACGACATTAGAATTTTTAAGAGATTTAACCTAGCAAAACTCTTATCTTTAAAAAGAGATGAAGAGAGAGAAAACCCTAGAGTTAATGAGCAAGCCGTCCACCTCCATACACTCTCAAAACCGTGAGCTTCCTCCAAAACACTAAGAACTTCATTTTGAGTTTTCTCTAGAGAGAGACGTGAGATTTAGGGGTTGATTATACAAATTAATCATCGTGGTGCCCTCAGTTTCATGAGAAACTCATCCGAATTGACAGAAATAAGGTGGTACGTCATTCTCTTTCGTGCTAGTACACTTATTCACTAATCCGTGTGTTACTATGGTAGAGAAACCACAATTGGGCTTTTATTTTGGTTTCAGAAAGGTCACCTTAGAGTATTCAAAGGTGGTAGATACTTGGTGATTGCCCTAGACCATTCGGCCAAGCAAGAAACTCACAAAGGTATGATGTTTCTTATCAAGTTTCGATCTTTATGTATATACCTTGCAAATCGATTGTATATGGCATGTGCTAGGTCGATTTTATGTTGATCTTGGTTGTTTCTTGCGTGTTTTTATGTGTTTATTCTGCTACCAATTAAGTCAAACAAACCTAACACAAGTAGGGTTTTAGGGTAAAAGAGGAAACTTTAGATAGAAAGAATCGAGTAAGAAGATTACAAAAACTTGCAGGTTACAAAAAAAGGGTTTTGTGGTAATAAAAGAATAAGATTTATGCTAGATAAATAGAAATGAATAACTTTGGTTATACTTTGTTATTAATGAAATAAAAATGGCAAATGTTCTAAGAGCCAGAGATAAGAAGACAGAGTGACTACCGGAGGGGCTTCCTTAGCTCATCTCAATATAAATGTATATCTCGACACTTGGTTATCTTTTGATTGTCTGCACAAGGTTAAATATAGTTGTCTCATAGTATGTGATGAATATTAATGGTATTTGTATGTGTTTGATGCCAAGTACGTGTTGATTTTAAGTGCTTTAAAGTATTGTTATTTGCAGTTTTACATATTAAAGATGATAATGTGAATGAGCATATGTGAAATTATAGATAATTATATAGGTGGATACAAATTATGAATGATTCACATGATCTTTTTATTTACATGTGTCTGCATTAAGGGAGCAAAAGGCTCATAAGTAATGGTAGCATAAGGCTTAACACAATAAGGAGCAAAAGGCTCAAAATAAAAAAGAGTAGAAGGCATAAATATGTAAATGAGTAAAATTCTCAAATTCACATGCTTATGTTGTATGATTATAATGCATGATGATTTTCATTTGTTGGATGAATTGTAAATGAAAAGGGGAAATGGATGAAAATAATGTTAATGATATATGGAATGCATTTTAATATATGTATGTGAGTTTGTATAGAATGTGTTGCATTCATAATCATGACATCATAAACATTTTTCATTAGGGAAAAAGGCACACAGGCACTTATAGGAGCAAAAGGCTCGTATGTATTGTGAAAAAAAGGCTCAAAGAAAATACGAAAAAAAGGCTCATTGAATATACATTTGGGAGCATAGGGCTCATTATAACAATTGGGAGCAAAATGGTCATATATATAAATAGGAGCAAAATGTTTGATGAAAATTAAACACATCATTTGGGTGTGATTTTTCATACAATGCATCATTACATTCATACACGTTTGTGTGTTCATTTCCATAATGGAAACTTGTGAATGAATACATAGAACTTTGAGTGTATAAGTGGGAAGTTATATAAGAATATATGTTTGTGATGTATTGAACATAAAAAGTGAAAGTAGTGTGCAATGAATGAAAGGTTAAGTCAACTAAGTGATATGTGTGTACATGTGTAATGTAATGTGCTGAGTATGATGTGATGTATTGATGGATAGTACATAAATGAAAGCAGATGGTGTAGTTGGCTTAATGGGGCATAGAGACCACATTAATGTGTGCTACTTTCTATGCCATGAATTATGTGTGTGTGTGTGTATGATAACGTCATTATCAATTTCATTAATGTATGTTATTCTAAGAAGCTAGATAATGCACACTACCTCTTTGACTAGCACATTATCTGGATTTGCCTAGCATGTGTTAAGTTCTAAAATGCAATGTGCTTTAACTATTTACATGGTGGCCAAAAACATGTGTTATTCTTAATAACATATGTTATTGCCCTTGTTAATTATGCTTGAGAGAATTAATATAAAAAATGATTAGGGATAAATAGTATGAGTATTCATTATTAGAGACCTTCCATAATGTACTTAATAAGTAAAGAGAAGAGACTAAAATTAACAAATTGTGTGTGGATAAATAAATGAGTGTATTAAGCTTTATGGTTAATTAAGTGGTGTTTGAGGTATATACTTACTAAGTTTTAATACCTGTGTACATTTTGCTCTTATGGTTCATTAAGTGGTCTTTGAGGTATATACTTACTGAGTTTTAACACTTGTGTACATTTTTGTATGAATGTTTCTATGAATAGATTGAGAGGATGTCATATAGATTGCTTCATCTGCGCTTCTGTGGCATTTTAGGACTATACACAACAATGTTGGGGATCCACCTACAATTTTGCTATACATGTGTTAGATCTTTAGAAAACTATGGTTTTTTTCTTTTGATGATACATGTGAACTTTATTTATGACTTTTACCTGCCTTGTAAATGTTTTCTACAAATGCTGATCTTCTACATATTTGACATATAAATGTATGTGTGTTTTCATTCCACTTAGGGTTCCTTAATGCTTAAGATATTTTTTTTTGTATTGGAAAAAATGTTGCTTTTGAATTTTGTGAAAAATTTATACTAAAATTTGTAATAAAGTTTAATTGCAAAATGAAAAGGAAAATAATTTTAAGCATAGTGGTATCAAAGCGGATGTTAGATTCCTCGTGGAATTTGATTGACTCATTGTAAAAATTTTACATGGTTTTGATTATATTTCAAAATATTAATTGGTTTTTTGGCAATTTTAGGATGCATCTTGGACATGATCATTGTCCTAATATAGCAAGTCCCTAGAGTCCATGCAGGGACATGTGACCCATCTGCACAATGCACAATTTCCAAAACCCTAGAATGTACCTCTCGATCCCATGTTCCAACAGTTCATACAGATGCTGCAACAAGCCACATAGGTTGCTACGGTACAATAGCCCATGCAACCACTCAAGTTGTACTTGTTGCACAGGTTCAACCATAGAGTTTTCGTCTTTTAGAGCATATGAAACACACAAATAGAAACTTTGAGAGAATCCAAGGATAGGGTGTTACAGTGTACATTTTTCCAATAAGGACACTACATGGTTTATAGTCATAAGTGGTTCTCATATACAAATCTACATCAAAGTTCTTAGACCAAAAATATCTATAAAACTCTAGATGAATTATTGTATTCTTTGACATACACTAATGTGCATATAATAGGATGGCAAGTATGGGTATGACTGGGTATGCATTATAGTTCATGTTAGAGAGCATATGAGAATTAAAGGGATTACTCACTCTCAAAGAGATAGAAAATGTCACTGACCACTTGTTAAATGAATTGTAAAGAGTGTGGCCACACCCAGATGAAATAATGAGTTTCATTATTTATCTAAAATAGTTCAGTGTCACTAAAATATCAAGAAAAGGAATTGACTTAATAAGGATGATTGTTTTATGCCTTAAGTAATTCCAGTATTTAGGGTAAAGGACTAATGTGAGATTGTACTACGTTGAACGAATGTCTCCATGTCTTCATTTAAGTTAGCATGTCATAAAATTTTGCTAAAGTTTGTTATTAACTTTAGTAATTAATTATTTTTATTGCCAACATTAAATGTACCTATGGGCTCGCACACGAATACTACGTCTAAAAAGGGTAAATTAGTATTTCTATTTTCGATGTATTTTTGGTTCATTTTAAGGACAAATATAAGAGGCTTTAATGTGTATAAATTGGACAAAATGAAGACCGAATAATGGTGAAAAATTTTGGCCAACCCATTAAGTTTTGATTAGGTATTAGTCAATTAATTTTTCTTAAACATGGACTTATGTAAGAGATGATAATCCAATTATCTATCATAATCCTAAGCTAATTATAATTGTTTTTGAATTAAAATTATGAATTCAAATCAAAGAGGGATAAGTAGCTAAAAGAAATGAGATAGATAAGGACAAATGGTAGGGTTTTTTCTCTCATCTCTTATTTTCTCTCCTTGGACGTGTTCCTATATAAGAAGACCTAATCTCATTAGTTTTTTAGCTCTTGGTAGTCACTTTCACTAACTCCAAGGTAAGAATTAATTTATTTTTCTTGTTAACACATTTTTCAGTCTGTACCATATGAACAAGCTAGCACTTGGCCTTTTTGCAAAGGACTAGTCGTGTGTATGAACATAGAGAGAGGCCGCAAAACATGTATCTCATGTGACATCTTAGATGTGTAGAAGGTTGCATGAAATTTTATCATATAGTAACTATTTGTAGAATTCGTGTGGAATTAAGAGGGGTCGACTTTAAAAGGAAGAACACTAAACTAGTTAAGATTTTCGTAAAGTTATGCATGATTTTATCTTGGCTTGTTTTCTTAATGATTTTTTCGATAAGTATTTTTTTGTGTCTTGTCATGTTTAATCACAAAGAAAACCTAAAACAGACCATCCATATATAATTACTTGTACGGTTACTATCTCTGGTGATAGTGTTTTTACTTTATTCGACTTGGGGGCTAGTTGTTATTTTATGAACCTTGTTTTGCAATGAGGGTAAATAAAGGGACATAACCATTAAGCTATTATATATTGGTTTTGATGCCAACTGAGGATACCTTAGTGGCAAATGCAATAGTTAGTTTATATGAGTTGGAGATAGGAGAGCAGCGGTTTAGTTCTGATCTAGTCCTTACACAAATGAGGGAGTTCAACATTATATTAGGGATGGACTGGTTATTGACAAAACTGTCAACTAAGCATTATTTTACAAAGGAGGTGAGTGTAGAGCGAGGTGGCTAGCAGAGAGTGTTATTGGTAGCAAAAAAAAGACACTCCTCACTTGTGGCATTTCAACGATCACAACGACTAGACTTATCAGATAAGGATGTGATGTTTTCTTAGCTATTGTCACCAACATTAGTATAGCAACCCCAGGGCTCATGGATGTTGGACTTGTGCAAGAATTTGCTAATGTGTTTCTTGATGACTTATCAAGATTACCATCTCTACAAGAGGTTGAGTTTGAGATTGAATTAGTGTTAGGAGCCACACCAATTTTTATCGCTCATTACCGCATGGCTTCAGTAGAGTTGAAGGGATTTAAAAGAACTTGGAAGAATTACTAGAGAGTATTTATTTTCCCTAGTGTGTCACATTGGAGGGCCCCAATGTTGTTTGTTAAGAAGAAGGATGGAAGTAAAAGACTGTGCATAGATTATCAGTAGTTAAATCTGATGACCATAAAGAACAAGTATCCATTGTAAAAAAATTGATGGTTTACTAAATCAGTTGAGAGGTGTCATAATGTACTCATTTGAGGGTGGCAAAGAGTTCCATACCAAAGATGGCTTTTTGAACTTGATATGGACATTTTTACTTCATGATTATACCTTGATCAGTTCATGATGGTGTTTATAAATGAAATATTCATTAGTTCATAATAGTGTTTATAAAAGTAATATTCATCTATTCATAGAATAGGAGGAGTATAGGGACCAATTGAAAGTTTCCTTATATACCTTAAAAGACCGACAATTGTATGCATAGTTTAATGAAATTGAATTTTGTATAGATGAGGTTATGTTATTGGGCCATGTGATATCCTATCATAGAGTTCAACTTGATCCTCAAAGATCAAAGTAGTCAAAGAATGGGAGCAGTTAAGGAGTGTAACAGAAGTTTGTAGCTTTTTTTGGATTGACAAACTATTATCGAAGATTCAATTTGGACTTCTCCCAAGTAGCTAGACCAATGAATCATTTACTAAAGAAGAATCTCCTTTTAAGTGAAGTAAGTAGTATTAAAAGAGCTTTAAGGAGATGAAGACTCAATTAAGTGAGGATCCAATTTTAGTACTAAGATCAAAGGGTAATGAGTATGTGGTGTACATTGACGCATCTAAATTAAGATTAGGTGGAGTGCTGATGCAGGAGGGTCAGGTGATAGCTTATACTTTAAGGCAGTTAAGACCCTTTAAAAGCTTCATTGATAGCTAGAGTTTGAAGTATGTAGCGACTCAAAAGGAACTAAATTTAAGAAAAAGGTAGTGGATGGAGCTAAT
This sequence comes from Breynia disticha f. nivosa, assembly GCA_948193385.1. Lineage (NCBI taxonomy): Eukaryota > Viridiplantae > Streptophyta > Magnoliopsida > Malpighiales > Phyllanthaceae > Breynia > Breynia disticha. Next base: position 10,389 of record CANYCX011045166.1, on the reverse strand, counting down.
AAAGGATTATGACTGTAATATATAGTATCATTTGGGTAAGGCTAATGCGATAGCATGCACGTTGAGCTAAAAGGCTCAAGAGTAGCCAGATTCCATTTCATATAATGTGGAGTTTTTATTTGCTATAAAAGAGTTGAAATTTTAGTTAGACAATATGAGATTGATTGCTATTCTAGAGTGGAAAAGGGAGAAAATCACCATAAACTTCATTGTGGGGTTGCCATGGATGTTTATGTGACATGGTTTAGTTTGGGTGACCAAATTGGCTCAGTTTCTAGTCTAGATTTAATACTCTAGTTTGGAAATTTCATTATTGAAATGCTCTTAGTCTACCTCTATTATAATACTTTACTTTAAAATTTTTGTTTTCAATAATTCTTCTACTTCATCTATCTAGTTCATTACTCTAATATTAATTTTTTTCCCAAACATAACTCTAAATATTATCTTTGTAATATTTTCTCTTGATTTATTACTCTTTCTTTTTGCTCTTTTGTTCTTATATACTCGATTCTCCCAATTATCTTTGATCCTCCATCAAACTTAATTATACATATTTAAAGATATATATATTCATATATTCTTTACGATAATTTTTCTTATCATCTTTCTAATATATTTTTTATTGGTCACATCTACTCGTATAATTTCTTTATCTGTATTGCATTTCTTTCACTCTTTATATTTTCTCTTCATACTCTCATTCATCCTTATATTCTTTTATGTATTATTTTCTCTGTCACTTCATTTATTTTTAATATTCATTCTATTAACTTCTTCTTTCTATTATAATCAAATCTAATGAAATTTTAAAACTTGTAATGACTATTCATATTATCTTTCTCTTCATAACTTTTATATTTATATTTATAATTCTTCATCTTAAACATTTATTCCACTATTTTCTTCCTTAATTCATTAATCTCTTAATTCTCTTCTTAACTATCTAATTATTCATCTCATCCTATAAAATTTTTATCTTCTATTAACATTTAAATTATAAGGATATTTATAATCTTATCTTATTTGTTTAATAAATTTTATCATTTGTATCTCTCTTTTAGTTAACTTTATTACTGCTAAGAATTCTAATACCAATAACATTATTAAAAATACTTTTAAGCTTGTATCATATCTCTAAAACTACCGTTTATTTTATTTTCTTAATGGAATATAAAATCTAAACTTACATCTTCCTCTGTATTCAATTCTTGTAAGTCTATCCTTATTATATCTATCAAATCTTTATAGTATACTTGTTGACTATATTCTAATTGTCATTATTCATATATTATTTAATTGTGTTTCTTTACCATTTTTCCCTCTCTTTTCATTTTTAGGAGTATGTACCATCACATATTTTAAAGATTAAATCCTTTATGTATTCTTGTTATGTGATCTCTATATATTTCTTTTCAAAAGTATGAAATATCTCTTGACTTACGATTGTAACATTAAACTTGTTACTATTGCTATAATTTCTACCTCTTTAATTTGTCTCTATTTTACGTATTTTTAATTTGATCTATATCTTTGTTAACTCTAATTATTGAGAATATATCGGTTCATATATTTCTTATGCTATTATATAATAAATATATCGTTCAAATAATATATCTATATCTACTTTTTCACTTTATACAATTTTACATATCTCTATACATATATATCGGTTCATATATTCATATGCTATTATATAATAAATATATTGTTCAAATAATATATCTATATATACTTTTTCACTTTATACAATTTTACATATCTCTATACATATATGTCTATATCTTTGTTTCATTTGAATCGTTTATTATAATTTTAGTCTCTTTCAATCTCTATCAATATATCTTTTCTATATATTTTATCTTCTTGTTAATTCATCTTTTTCCATTTCTAATAAAAATTTCATTTATTTATTAGATATTTTTAAAATATTATAAATCAAGTTATGTACTATCATAAAAAATTGAATTTATAAATTGTTTATTCTTTTTTAATACATATACTCTACATGCTCCATATCTACTAGAGTATTCAATACAAAACAAATTAGTTTCCTCATATAACTAATAATTCTTGCTCTGAGTTTGTGTATCTTTTATATATATTTCTCTTTTTAACTAAAGGTCTACGTAAATATTCTATTATCACAAGTATCATATACCATCATAACAACATTTTTCAATCATTTTGCTAAGTATTAATATTATTATTGAAACAATCACTCTTAACAAATCATTATGTTCTGCATTCACATATAGTTTTCATAATACTATATCCATATATTTTTATTAATTTTATTAATTTTGTGATCAATTCGTTTTGCAAGCTAGTGCAAACATTTTCATTTTTTAAACTTTACAATAACTTTTATATGTAGGTCTATTATCTATAGTTCTTTGTATCATAAGATTGTAATGCAATTTTATTTCTTTTATCTGTATTAACTCTAGTGACTATTCTGATGAATGCTCACTACACTTATTTTTAGTTATAAATATTCTATATTTGGCATACATTTTGAGCATTTATCATTGAAAATAGTCTATTTATACCTTGTTTGATCATTCTCAGGTTAGACAATGACTCTATGCAACTTATGGAAGAAATTACTACAAAATGGAGTTAAAATTGACAAATTCGAACAAGCCTTCCGAGGCACACAAATGAGTACGTATTACATGGACAAAGGCATACATGTAAATAGACATGATCCTGTTTATGTACCTCTCTAGTGCACTACACAATCGTCAAACATAGTATACAGATACAGTTATATAGGTACACAGATGTTTTACCGTCTGTGTACTTATGCAAAAACCTAAATTTTTTAGTAATTTTTTCTCGTGAAAGGAAGAAAAGAAGAGAGTATGAATCCTAGTAAACACCATATAAATATTCATCATTCCATCATTCATTCTATCATTATACACACACATATTCTATAGATAAAAGGCCAATTTCTAAGGATCCGAGGTGAAGAACACGATTGAAGACAAAGAGTAGCGAGGATAATGAAGAAGACAGGTTAGCTACAACAAGATTGTCATGTTTTTCTTTGCAGTTAACTAGTTTTCTTTACTTCTTTTTGTCTCTTTCTCTCTCATTATGAACTAAACCTCTTAGACACTTAGGTGGAGATGAACCATTGATTGTTGACCTACAGATTGGGATATAGTTTTAATATTGAATTTTTTGTTGACTAAAATTTAATTATGATTGTTTTTTCCATTGTTAATTACTTGAACATGCCCTTGTGATTGACATACTAATTAGTATAGGGCTAATCGAGAGATTAATTATACAATAAATCCCTCATTATTAAAAGGAGTTCAATGCAAATCTAGAGATAGATCGACATAAATTCTCCAAAATATGGTCAAACTTAACAGATTAATTCATAGAACATTAATTATGTATTAATGGGTTTAGCTTAGAAAGAGATTTTAAGTTAAATTGGTTAATATTAGGCGTTAGTTACCACGAGAGAGGAATTAACCTAATTTAGGAATTGCGACAACCTAGTCAAAACAACAATAATAAATTAAAGTCAAGTTAATAGTTAAAAAATCTTGAGGATTTAAGACATAAATGTTGCCTTTAGTCATTGTTTTATTCTCTCAAGTTTAATTTCTGTTAATTTAATTGGTATTTAGTAGTTTTTAATTAATCTCATTCCATTTGGTAGGCTAAATAATAATAAATAGTAAGTAGCTAGTAATTTGTCTCTGTGAGATTGACACTTGAGACTCTTAAAGTCAATAGGGGCACCAATAGGTACACTTGGCTATTGGTAACGTTTGATAAATGGTCATCATATCCTCTGTATATTCTTCATATATAATATCTTTCTGTTTAATTATCTTTTCTTGCATTTATCACTTTTTCATCATATGAAATACAAACTTTATCATCAGTAATACTATACCACATCTCATCTCTATATTAATTAACATTTGCACTTGTGCATTGATCATATAACTATATAACATCAACAGTTGTATATCACTATTATCATTACCCTTACATTGATCATTTCAATCATTTAAATCTTATGTTCTTTACATATTTTGATTGTTTTTCTCTATTTGTTACCTTTTTATATAATTCATTATATAATTTCATTTTGATTATTCTCTATTACCTTTATAATATTTTAATTCTCCAAACATGTTCTTTTAATCTTTTAAACAATATAACAATCAATAATTATATCATATTATAAATTCATATACTCCATATACTCTAAATTCATGTCTATATATCTTTATAACCATTTACCTCTACTCTTACTTGATATGTTCTTTATATAATAGTCATTCTTTATAAATCTTTTATCTTTGTTCCTTTCTACACTTTATACTTTTTAACATAAACTTCTATAATCTTTTAAATTCTACTATCTAAATAGCTATCGAACCAACACTTATTACATCTAATTATATTCCCACCATCATATTATAATCATATTCAAGATATAGACATACTTTTATACAAATAAATTTCTTATTTAAACACTCTTATAAAATTTATACTATTTAAGTACCTTTGTAAAATGGCCCATCTTGGCTAAATCTTTCTCTCCTATGTAGACTATGGAATGTTTCATGATTTAATTTATTATAATCAAATTCATTTTTCTAATGTACACACACAACATTTTGAATCTAATTTAAGTTATCCTTATTCATTTAAGTTCCCTAAGAACATATACTTGTCGTGATACCCAAATAAATTGTCTTACTATACTTGATTTAATTGTCATTGTTTATCAATTTAACAAATATCAACTTGTAGTGTACTCTCTTTTATCAACACATTATCTGTTATAGGTTGTATAACACATGTTTACTAATAATAAAGTTAGATACATGCATTTACCAAAATTAGTCAAGATACAGTGTAGTCATTGAAGAATTATTTAGATATGGTATTCTTTTTAAATAATTGGTCAGATACAATGTGTTCACTGAAGATATGATATATGTCACTTTCAAATGTTAAATATTTAACTCAAATTTGAATTCAAAAGTCAAAATAAAGGAAAGATCGTAAAATCACATATATCTTCATCTATTTACAAATAGACCTCCTGCTGCTCATTCAATGTACGTACAATTTTTTATCTACAATTACTCTGTAGAAATCATAATTCAAATACTACCTTAAGCATTAGAGTGCGATTGGGGGAATAAACCCTCGACTCTCTCACTTTGTTTTATATATAGAATTAAAGACCAATGTTCAACCTTCGCTGTTGTTTAGGCAACAACAATTGGCACCGTCTGTGGGAATTACTTCACTTTTTAATAATGAAAACCCTTGATCAATATGCTTGAATTTTTTATAAGATTTTGCAAATAATATCTTAGATGAGAAGCGAATAAGAAGGCACTCAAGAGGGGAAGGATAACGAATGGTAGACCTTAATAGATCTACAAAGCCAAAGTTTGAAACTTATACCCCCTTTAAAAATCTCGAGCAATTATTATGGCATCCATCTAGCACACTGTACCTATTCGTTTTCCTTAAAGCACGGATAAGACAATGGGAAGAGATCCAAATGTGTATTGTGAACTTCATAGAGCATATGGTCTCTTCACTGAAGATGTCATGACCTCATGAATCAAATTTAAGCCTTGTTTAGGGAGGCAAGCATTGTAATATTGAATCAAGAAGAAATGAATATGGGAATTTTCAGTGGAGGAAGGACACATAGCAATCAAGGCTATAATAACCAATCTAGACCTCGATAAGATGACAAGAATAGTAGGAGAAATGATGAATAAAGAGAGCACATGGCGTGATAGAAGGCTCCAAAAAATAATAGAAGAAATTAGAGAACAACTCCTGCAGTAAATAATGAGCCTACCCATCCTATGATTAACTTTATTTCAGAAGGACAAATGTTGGTAAGACTCTTCCTCATTAAGGAAATTGTATAAAAGAGAGGCATAGTAGGTGAACTCAGTTAAGAGTGAATAGGGAGAATATTAAGTAATCACTTTCTCCAAAGAAGATAGAGGGAATATACACTTGTCACATGATGACCCTTTGGTCATATCTGCAATGGTGTCGAAATATCCAATTTAATGGTTATTAGTAATTCTGGAAGTTTTGTAAACCTCATTTATTGAAACTGCTTCAAGAAGATGAATTTAACACAAGATTGATTAAAAGTTGTTGACACGTCATTGTTTAGTGTCACAGGAGAAGCAGTTCCAATAGTAGGATCAGTCCAACTCCCAATCACTTTGGGTACAGAGCCTCATTTAATCATTTGAATGGATAATCTACATCTTCTTCTTACGATATTATTTTTAGAAGGCCTCTACTAAATGAAATTCGAGTTGCAGTCTCTTTGGCCTATTTGTTGATGAAGTTCCCAACACTAAATGAAATAGCCCAAGTGAGGGGAAGCCAAAAAACTTATGGAAAATGTTATGTTTTCTCAGTAAAAACCCCCGCCATGAGAAAGAAGGAGACATTACACATAAATGATGAAAAAGAAGTAGAGTCTAAAGGCTACCCAGAAGAAAAATTTGAAGCAGGAGAAAATTAGATCTGGTGCAGATAGATAAGGAGGATAAAAATAAAATAGTGCTTATAGGTAATCAGTTGCCTGCAAAACTGAAGAAAGAATTTGTCGAGTGTTTAAGGAAGAACGTTGATATTTTTGCAAAGAGTCCTGAAGACTTGTCCGGGCTTGAACCAAAGGTGATCTCACATCATTTAACTGTCGACCCAAACATGTTGCTTGTTAAACAGAAGAAAAGAAAAATATTGCTAGAAAGAGAGATTGAATTGGAAATAGAGGTGGAGAAGATGCAGGGTTCATTCGTGAAGTTTATTATCCTAATTGGTTATCCATCATAGCAATGGTAAAGCAGGCCATTGGGAAATGGACAGTATGCATGGACTTCACCAATCTAAATAAGGTGTGTCTAAAGGATTCTTACCCTTTGCCCTGGATAGATAAGTTGGTAGATAAGACATTTGGTTATGAACTTCTCAGCTTCATGGATGCATTTTTATGTTATCATTAAATAATGATGTACAAGGGAGATGAAGAGGAAACCCCCTTTATCATAGATAAAGGAATGTATTATTATAGAGTGATTCCCTTCAGACTGAAAAATGCAGGAGCTACCTACCAACAAATGATTAGCAAAGTCTTTAAAGACTTACTAGGGAACACTATGGAAGAGAGTCTCAACCCAAAAAATTGTTCCTTTGGAGTGGAGTTGGGAAATTTCTTGGGTTACATGATAAATCAAACAGGAATCGAAGAAAATCTAACAAAGTATCAACAATATTGAATATGAAGCCTCCATCTAAGCCAAAGGAGGTTCAAAGCTTAACAAGATGATTGGCAGCTTTAAACAGGTATTTTGTCAAAATCGGTCAAAAAAAGCTTTTCATTCTTCAAAATATCAAAAGGAGGGAAGAAGTTTGAATGGACGGAAGAATGTCAAAGAGCTTTTGAAGAATTGAAGAAGTACTTGCAAAAAATCCTCTTCTTACAAGACCTGAGGTGGGGGAAGAATTATACATGTATCTTGACATAAGCAAACTAACACTTAGTGTAGTGTTACTGCAAAAGGAGGGAGCAAAAGACTAGCCTATTTACTATGGAATGCTAAATAGAGACTCAGTATTCTCACATAGAGAAAGTAGCACTAGCATTGGTGATGGCGACAAGAAAGTTAAGGCCCTACTTGCAATCTCATACAGTGAAGGCCTTAACAAACCAACTCCATTGTCAAATTTTGCAAAAGCTAGAGTTTTATGGAATGCTAAATAAGTTGTCAGTGGAACTCAGGCAATTTGAGATACATTTTGAACCTCAGCTAGCCACCAAGGGTCAAGTCTCAAATGACTTTATTGTTGAGTGCACGTATAATCAAGATGAAGAGGGAGAAGATGAACATCAGAATACATGAAAGTTATTTATTGATGAAGCGTTGTCAAGTCTTAGAGGTGGAGCAGGTGTAGTGTTAATTTCTCATAGGGAGATACACTAGAATATTCTTTGTGCTTCTCATTCCCAAGCTCAAATAACATTGTAGAATATGAAACATTGATAGCCAGAATGAAGTTAGCAAAACAGTTACAAGTAGAAAAGCTAATAGCACATAGTGGCTCATAGCTAGTTTTGCAGCAATTCCAAGGACAATATAAAGCAAGAGAAGCTGTAATGGGAAGATACTTGGAGAAAATTCATGCTTTGGTAAAGAAGCTTAACAACTTCAAACTCCTCTAAATAAATAGGGCAAAAAATAATTACATAGATATTTTTCCTAAAAGGGCATCATGTAGGGAGAAGAAGCACAATCCAAGATTGTAAAAATTGAGGTGTTAAAAAACCAATGACTAAAGAAGAGGAGGAAAATAAAGTGTTGCCCATTGTATGGGAAGTGCTGACGGAAGCAGCAAATAATTGGACAACTCCTCTTAGAAAATATTTGAGTAAAGGAGAGTTACCTAATGAATGAGTCAGTAGAAGTAAAGAAAATCAAAGTGCGTATAGGACTATTTTCTTTGATCAATGACACACTATACAAAAGAGGCTTCTCAACACCTTTGTTAAAATGCTTACGTCTAAAAGAGGCAAAACTTGCTCTTGAAGAGATTCACGAGGGAATTTGTGGACAACATATGGGAGGAGAGCTCTAACATCTAATGTAATGAAAGCAGGATTTTTCTACCCTAAAATAAAAGAATATAATATGTCAGTTTGGGTTGCCACGAGTATTAGTAGTGGATCATGAAAAAAAATTTGAAATTGATTCGTTTGGAAGTTTGTGTGAAGGATTGTATATCAAATTAACCTTGTCGTCAGATGCCTATCCTCAGTCAAATGGTCAGGTAGAAAGCTCCAATAAGATGATTTTGAATGGTTTAAAAACTAGACTGGATAAAGCAAAAGGGGCATGGGTAGAACAATTACCTAACATACTTTGGGTGTACAAGACAACTGCTAGAGTATCTACTAGAGAAACACCTTTCAACTTGACGTATGGAAGTGAAGCATTGATTCCCATTGAGATAAGTTTGGGATCAGTTAGAGTAAATGAGTTTGATGAAGAAAACAACTCAGAAGCATTAAGGCAAAATTTAGATCTGATTGGGGAGGAACGAGAGAAAGCGTGTGCTAGACTCGAACTATACCATACACAAATTGCAAAGTATTATAACTCTCGAGTTAGAGGAAGAAGAATGATATAAGGAGATCTTATACTATGAAAATTCATTATCACAAATGCCTTAAATGTGACCCCCAAATTCGTCTACCATTCAATTTCATATACTCTCATTTCACGAATGGTACCCAAATTTGGAAATCAATTATTTTTGGAAAATAATAATTTAAAGGTAAAAGAGTAGAAAATCATTAAACTATATGCGTTTGATTTATCATTTTGCTATCCTTCTGTTATCTAAAAAAATGAATTATAGAAGTTTGAAAGAAATACGGAAACAGCTGAGTAAAATGCATGTTTACAACTCAATAGATTTTCCAAGAAAAGGTATTAATTCAAAAATCCACATGTTATTACAACCCATTAGAAATAATTACACATGCATTAACACTGTTCAATATATAGGTTGACACTAGTTTTGATTATTCCTTAGTGCACGGCCTACCTTCGTTCTCCGGTCCTGCAAATAGCAAGTTTGTTGTCGCACCTCCGCTGTCCCTCAGAGCCCTGCCCACATGATAGGTATAAAATACCGTGAGTTGTGAAACTCAATAAGTAACATTACCGAAATGGACAACCAACCCTATTTTCATTTTATTCCTATACATTTCAAATTATAACAATTACAAAATCTTAATCAATTTCATGCTATGTTGTTCATTAATCAAGTCGTAACAATTTACTCGAACAACTCTGGTTTCAATTAAACAACCCACACTTATTCTCCAGAAATCAGAGATGCACACGTGACCAATGGAGATTACGTGTGGTGGTAGGCGATTACACGTGGTCACTACCACACCGTGTAGTTTTGGTGTCAACAGACGCATTGTAGTTGCAAAGTAAGCGTGGTCGTAGGGAACACGAGTACTTTGTTGCCAGCACGCGTGGATCTCTGGTTCCCTGGCAGAAAAATCAACAACAACATATACAATTCAGACACTAATTTCACATACCACCAAGACAAAACATTTCGCCTATGATTACTCATCATATTCACATTCTAATCATAACCATATATATATCATTATCTTTTATTCCTCACCAAGTCATAACCACGCACAGACAAAGCATTAACAACCCAATTCACCATCTTAATATCTTATAACTAGTCAAACCATATATATATGTACACTTTTAATCCAGTGGTTCCATACAAGTATTCATCTATCACAAGCACATAATCTGG
>CANYCX011044615.1:0-14381 GCA_948193385.1 Breynia disticha f. nivosa | reverse complement strand
ATAAGCAACTCATCATTTCAATAGCAATAATGAAATATAAGTTCACTAAGACATATAAATGTCAATCATAAATCAACATTTATCAAACAAGGCATAAAGCCAAATGAACATACCAAATCAATTCAATTTAGATCATAAAAGATCATAACAACCATATGAATGATTCATTCATCATCATTTCCAATATCAATAAGTAAACATATGATCTCCAATAATGAACCATTAATCAACCATATGTTTACGAAATCACATAAACATCAATCATATGTCAACTAGGACGTATAACCATCAACATTTCATATTCAACATGATTCTTCTAAATATATCTAACAATCTCAACATAACATTATAGGCCACTTCTAAGAGAAATAAGCCTAAAGAAAAGATTTATGAATCAATTTATAAGCGTAAGAACACTTACCTCGAAATGAAGCGAAAGCAATAAGCTAACACTGGCTTAAAAGCCGCTCGACAGTCGTAAAGATACCCCTGTATGTAATTTATAACTTACAAGGCATTAACTAACCATTAACACATGAATTCTTTACTTAGAAGAATCAAAACATCATTTGTCAACTTTAAATCAACCACTCTTCACCATTTCCTTTATGATTATTCTTACCAAATTCTATCCATTTAAGGAATACTTCTTCTAATGCCCATACATAGGTTCATTCAAGTTCTCATGATGCCATAATATAGTTTTCCAGCATTTAGTTCAATCAAAAATATGTAATTATCATGGTTTACAATATTCAGCAATAAACCTTTTGTAACCCTAAGTCAATCCTTGGTTTTTCACTCTTTTCCATCAACCTTGCTTCCAAAAATCATCCTATCATATCCTTAACATCAAGTTCAATTTCTCTATATGATTATCAACATTTCTAGCAACCAAATCTTAAATTAAACTCTATACAAATCAGCAAATACCAAACCATAAACCCTAAGTAAACCATGGAAATCTTTATTCAATCTTACCTTATCAACTCAAGATGATTGATTGAAAGAATGAAACTAAAATCACTATCTCTGCTCCAAATCTCCCTTTACTCAGCACTCTCTTCCTTCCTTTTACTCTAAAATTGAAGTTTAGTAAGTTAAGGTTTCAGTGAAAGTCTCAATGGTTCGATTTATATTTTTTTTCCAGATTTTAGTATACTACACGTGATGGCTAAGAAAGTACGTATGGCTGGCACGAGCACGCATTCTTTGATGCTCACTGTGCATAATTCACTTATTCCAACATTTTCCTCTTTTCTTTGGTTATTTCCTATCAACCTAAGATCAACATTTGATCAACCTTTATATATTGATGTTTAAATATTTATTTTTCATAATTTTAAGACGAAAAATTCCTGGGATGTTACACAAATAACCTCAAATGCTGTGTTTTTACCTTCCCCAACAATTAAAAATCTCATTAACACTCTCTATAATAACCTCGAATGCAGTGATGAAATTACAATAATACGACTAAAGTTGAATTTTCCATCAACTTTGGAGATGAAAAACAATATTTATTGGAGATCATCCAAAATACAGTCACCAATCATTAGAAAGAAGTTAAGATCGTGCATTTTGGAGGACCTGTCACTTGTGTGTTTATCATATGCTCTAGAACTTGCTTTTTCCTTCTACACACTTATTATGAATGAAAAACACTGGATTTTATCATTTCAATAATTAAGATATTGGTGGATCAAGTTGCTGAAGCTGAAGTGTATTACTTTATTGAAATTTAAGGAAAAGATTTGAGTGGTTGGAATGCCATAATATAATAAGCACAAATATTTAAGATTATTTTGTTGACGTGTCAGTTTTGTTTTGGTTATAAGATAAAAAGTTGTTGCAACAAAATAGATTGTGGACGAGAAAAAATTATTTTGAATGTGTTGTGGATATTGTATGAATAAGTTATGGATAAGGTTTGTATAAGTTGACTGCTAGGATTTTACGCCAAAATTATATGTAGACTATTTATAGACTACTTATGGATATATTACTTTAAAATTATAAGTGTGGTTTTTTTGTGGATTGCTTGTAGATGTGTGACTTTAAAATTATATGTGTCGATTACTTGTGGATGTGTTACTTTAAAATTATATGTGTAACTATTTGTGGATACTTTGTAGATGTGTTGCATAAATTTATAAAAAAAATTCAACACATAAATTGAATCAACCCTTACTTGTACAAAGTAAAATTAATTTTTTGATGTTTTGTGGATATCTTATTGACATTTAGAATATAAACTAGATAAACTCCTAATTATAGAAAGTTTGCGAACTACCTTTGTATATCCAGTATTTATAAGTTGAATTTTTTAATTTAAATTTAGATTGTAGAAAGTTTATGGACTACTTGTGGATATCATGTATTTGTTGAATAAATTTAAAACAATGGTATATGGTGTCATAGGCCTTAAAAACTATTATTTGTAGACAAGTCAAACTTTAATGTGTTTTATAGTGGTCTTATCTTAAAAAATAGACATGGTGATGAATAGGAAGAGTCTTGTGTATACAAGAAGTCTAGTGGGAGCATAAACACCTTTCTCATTCTTTATGTGGATGACATCTTACTCATTGAAAATGACATTTCAACATTGAATAAAGTCTAAAGAAAGGGAACATACCCTTATCTCAAGGAGTTATCTTAAGTAGTAGCAACTCTCCATCTACGGTGAAAGATAGAGAGATCATGAGTAAAGTCCATATGCTTATACTTTAAGATCTATCATGTATGCTATGTTATGTACTCAATTGGATGTTGCTCATGAACTAAGTATAACCAATAAATTTTAACAGAATCTGGGTGTTAAGCACTAGGTCATTATTCAAGGGATTCTTAAGTACCTTCAAATTACTAAAGATCTATTTTTAGTGTATGGTGAAGAAGAGGGAGCTATCAATAAGGCGATATGGAAATGCTTCTTTCTAACTTATAAGAACCAATATCTATTGCAATTGGGATATGTATTTACACTAAATGGAGTTTTTACGAGTTTTGAAAGACTCTAAGCAACATTTTCGGGCTGATTGTATAAAAGGAGTATAAGTATTATTACGATGAGAGGTTGTTTTATAATTCTTTTGGTGAAATAATTTCACAATTGAGTTAGAAATTGTCCTAAACATCCAAGACACATTAGAGTTCTTCTGTGATAATAATGAGACAATTGCACGAGCCCTAGTTATATGAAATGCACACTCGATTGATATGACATGATTAAAAAGATAATCAAGAGAGCTGGTATAAAAGATTAGCAACGTGGCTAATAAAGACAATGTCACTGATATGTTAACCAACTTGTTGGCAAGTCCTAAGAATAAAAAGTACATTAGGGTAGTTGGTCTCAGTTTTATTCCTGATTAGGACTAAGGGCTAGTAGAAGATTGCTAGTGTAAGTCCTAAGTCCAATACAATTGTCTTGTATAAATTTGTTTATTATTTTTTAGATGATAATAAAGATAATGAAATATATTTTATTTATCTATTTTCTTGTGCACATAGAACATATAAAATTAATCATGATGGTGACTTTGTTCATATTAGAAGACAAAATTCTTGATAGTGATTCAGTTGAACTTAAAAATAATATTATTAATATTCTTAGTCGATCATTAGAAATGATAACTACAATGAGCCAAAGTTAGTATGTGTTTCTTTGAGATGATTGTGTTTCACCAATCATGGAGTATAGAAAACATATATGAAGGATGTATTGGATCCATCTTCTTAATGATAATGTTACATGGTAGGCATAAAGGCATAAACACTCTCACAATGGTTCTTATATTGATACCTGAAGTCTTTATGCTTTTTAGATGGATTCTTATATATTTTGACATACGCCTAATGTAACTTGTCACTAAGTTGAAAAAAAGGGATATGATTAGGTATAGTACAGCCCATACTAGAAGATCATAAAGAAGTGAAGGAATTTCTACTCTCATAAAAGAGATAATATCACCTACCGCTTGATGTGTGATATTGAGTAGTGTGTAGCAACACCTAGATTGTATGATAGTTGAGATCATAAATTTGAATATATTAGTCCTACAGGTGAGATCAAGAAAGTGACATTGTTATCCAAACACAATGAGGATTATAATATTGATCACCATTGATCCAATGTCGATTTCATGTAGCTCACAAAGTCAAACAAGTGATGCCTCCAAATAAATCAAAGGAGACCAATCAAACTTGCACATACTTGTCGCGATTTAAGAATAGATTAAAATAAGAATGGAAGGAAGCAATTTAAATAGAGGCGACTTGGAAAAAATAAGATTTTGTTTGGTATAATTTAGAAACTTTTTGTGAAGTAATTTATTGGAAAAGTAAGTTACTTAGGGAAGTAAATTACTGAAGAGTATGATCTTTATGTGTTTGAAATGAAAATATAGTAAAATAATTTTTGTTGTATGCCAAAAATAACCTTGATAAAATAATAGCATTTCAACTAATTAATTAATGCAAATATATATGATTTTAAAAAATATAAAAAAACTAATATTATAAATTTATACATTATTTTTTATAAAAATGCTATATTATTTAAAAAAAATTATTATTTCTTAAAAAATCTTTTTAGTTGTTATATTAAATTTGTAAAATAATATTTTTTAATTTTCTAAAAATTTAAAATTATTATTATTATTTAAATTAAGAATATAAAATTAAATTAATTATATAAATTATAATTATAATAAATATATAATTTAATATATGTTTAAATAAAAAGGCAAATCAATAAAAAAAGAGAAAAAGTGTCATTTCTTACTAGGGAAGAAAAAATTCCAACTCTATTCAAGATTTTTCTTTCTCTACATAGACAAATTTACTTTCGTTGGAAAAATTAAATTCCTTATTGTCAACCAAATAAGACAATGGAAAATATTTTCCCTCTAATTAACTTCATCTCCCTCACTTTCCCCATAACAAACAATGTCTAAGACTAGGAGGAGAAGCACATTTAATGGTGACGACTCAACACAAATGAGAATATAGAAGAAATTCAGATGTAATGAAAATAAGGGAGACTCACTTTTATTAAGATAACAAATTAAGAGTGAGAGAATAATTTAGTCCACCCATGATGTTCGGATTATCAAATATATATAATTAAGTTTTGAAACTTAATTATTAATTATTTGATTAAAGGATTAAATTAGAAGCATTTTATGTTTAGAGACTAAAATATAATTTGACCCAAAAGGTATCAAATCACCAAAAGGTACCTAGAATTCTATAAATAGAATTCCTCCCTCCCATTTTCAACTCTCCATTCAAATTTCTTTCAGAGAGAAAATCAAAAAACTTCTCTCTTTCGGGTTTAGGTTGATCAGAAATTTTTTGACGTTTTCGGGGTTGAAACTCTCTTCGATTCTCGACGTGCAAATGCATGTGGAACTAGAATACTCTCAACGTGGTTACGATTCACTTTCGTTGTAGATAAACGAAATCCAGGTTTGCAAAATTTTTTCATTTAATTTTTCGCTTTAATTATTAGTTAATTAAAATGATATCATATGAGTTATTATATTCCTTTCACAGAGATACAAAGATAAAGATAAAAGGGAAAGATAAGAAAGAGAATACCATCAACATTATACCTCTTGTTCAAACTATTATCCTATTTAATTATGATTATATATTAAAATCATAATTTTGGCCCAAAAAGAATTAAAACGTTGCCGATTTTAATTTTTACAAGTTAGGGTGAGTAAAATGCAACAAGACTTTTGAATATCATAACTTTTGATCTTGGGTAAACAATGAGATTTATAAGATATCAAATCAAAGCTTGTCACAAAATATACATTTTGTACAAGGTGTAAAGTGTATCATCCAACTTTCAAGCCTGAAAAAATTATCGTTTAAACCATTCTTTGAGCCCATGAACATTTTTCAAAAGGATAGTTTCATCAAAGCCTGAAAAAATTATCGTTTAAACCATTCTTTGAGCCCATGAACATTTTTCAAAAGGATAGTTTCATCTTTTTATGTTGTGTTTGTAATTTTCAACATTTCTTCACCAACATATCAACAATTATTCTTACGTTTAAGAAAATCAAATATATGAGTAAGGAGCTCCTACTATAGGCCACTACCTACAAGGTTACTATAAAGCTCAGATAATTAGCTAAACAATGGAGTTTTGAGTTTGAAATTATAGTAATGCAGTGTATTTTTGTTCATTTTTGTTTTGCCCAATTCTTGTTCATCAATTGTATGAATACCTGATTTTATGTTTTAAAATGCAAAAATGTCACCTTTTTACTCTCGATAAATGAACAATAATGAACAACAATGAACACTAAACATATAACCTGGTATTTTTACAATTGTAAACTCGAAATCAGACATTCATATAATTGACGAACTTTGAACTGACATAAACAAAAATGAACAAATATACTCTGGCATTTCTACAATTGAAAACACAATAATGAACACTCTCATAATTTTCCCTATAAAACTAGAGATTTAAAGAAAATTCCATATTAAATAAAAAGGCTCATCAAGTTAAACTCACTAAGTAGAAGATAAAATATCAGATATTTAGCACGTTCAATTTCAAATTTAAGACCTGAATATCAATCGTGATAATAGAAATTACGCTATTCGATTATCATCAGTTGTCTATAAATAAACTCATATTCTCATTGAATGCATGTTTCATAATATAAAACTGTTACTTTGCAACAAAAAAAAAAATACTCTCTTAGTTTACTGACTTAGACATCTTAATATGATCAAAATTGAATATCGGGGTGCGACCAAGCTAAGCTTCGCTGGTCGAATAACATTGATTCAATCGGTCATCAATGCATTGCCGACATTTCAAATGCAAACGCTACCACTTCCTAAAGGAACTTGTCAGGAAATTGACAAACTCGCAAGGAAATTCCTGTGGGGAGGTAATAACGACTCGCATAAAATTTCTTTGGTTAATTGGGAGACTGTATGCAGGTCTAAGCAGGAAGGAGGATTGGGTCTTCGTTCTGCTTTCCAAACAAATAAAGCATATATCCTAAAACTAGGATGGAGACTTTATGTTGATCCTGAAGCTCTATGGGCACGTGTTCTGCGAGGGAAGTACTTAGGTGGTGGTGAGTTTTCATTAGCACTTTCAAGGAAAACAAATCGCTCTCCCACATGGAAATCTATCATAGAGCAAGAACATGTCCTCACTCAGAATATGCAATGGTCGATTGGAAATGGGACTATTGTCAGATTCTGGATAGACAATTGGATTAAAGAGTTAGGTCCTTTGGTGACCTACCATTTGCACCAAGAAACAAATGCTAATAAGGAGGCAAAACTTGTTGAATTTGTCAAGGATGAAGATTGGGATTGGGATGTGTTGCATCAATGCTTACCTGAATGGATATGCGATCGACTGGGTGAATGCACACCACCAGTGCATAATGCGGGTCGTGATTCTCTCTGCCGGGCAACCACGACGTCGGGTAAGTTGTCTATTTCTAGTGCTGTGTCTTGTCTTTCTAACAACGTTACTGATGTGCAGGACCCACCAGATCAGTTATGGAATACAATCTGGAAGTGGAATGGCCCTCCTCGAGCAAAACATTTCCTCTGGCTAGCATGCAACGAGAAATTGCTCACCAACACGCAAAAACAACAACGCAACTTGGCTAATACCAATGTATGCTCTAGATGCAATCACGGCCCTGAAACAACGTTACATGCATTGCGTGACTGTGTTAAGATTAAGTGCTAGTGGCATAAAGTCGTTAAGCATGAATGGAAAGACACTTTTTTCAATCTGGATCTTAGATCATGGATGATCTATCCAATAGAACTCACAAATTTTCAAGTATTCCTTGGAATGTTTTCTTTGGGACTTTCCTTTGGCAGGCATGGAAGCATCGAAACCTTGAGATTTTTCAGAACTCAGAGTCAACTTCCAGAATAATTAACGAAAGTGTTCAAGCTGCAGTCAATTTTTTTAGAGCTCGAACGTTGAATACCCATCTTAACGCTCGAAAGAAAGGGAAGCAGCCAGCTGATTTCCTTTGGTAAGCACAAAAAACAGATAGTATAAAGATCAATGTCGATGGAGCATCTACTTGGATAGGTCGACATGCTTCCATTGGTCTTGTTGCAGGGACAAAAATGGGATCCTGAGAGGCTACTTTGCCCATTCCATACCATTCTGCTCTCCTTTATTGGTGGAAGTGTGGGCAATACAACATGGCTTTAGATGGGCAAAAGCGAATGGCTGGGACAATGTGATATTGGAATCAGATTCTCTGCTTGCAGTGAAATATGTCTTGAATCCAAATGAGTGGAAAGGTGCTTACCGAAATCTTTTTTGGCAAACCCACAACTGTCTTGACCAGTTTGAATCGGCTTCAGTTCACCACGTGTTTTGGGAAGCAAATGAATGTGCCAATTGGTTGGCAAATCGGAGCTTATTTCAATCATTTGACAGCAATATTACGACATGTATTCCTATGGGCCTCTCAAGGCTTTTGTACAATGACTTTTTGGGTTTTCCCTCTGTTAATAAAAATCAGTATCTCATTGCACGTTTGCTAGTTCAACCTAGTTGATTTGGCAGATGTGCAATGTCATTTGCTCGTGGGTTCAGCCTAGTTGATTTGACGTAGCAAGTGGATTTGGACATTTAATTTTAAAAAAAAGATTATATATGAGATATGAAGATGATCATGATTTGGTTTCATCCAACAAAATGTGGGAAGTTGCCTAATACACATAGCATATAAGGTAGCTCTCCTTTGAAAAACAAACTTGGAAGAATTGTTCATGATTCAAATTTGGACAAACATTTCATCTTAAATAACACTATTCACAGTTGATACTCTCTATATATTCTCTAAGTAGCTGTACGTCGACATGATTGCAATCTTAATTATATCTGAAAATGGTTTTTGGAGCATTATGAAATTCAAACTAGATGAAAACAACTCATAAATTATGTCAAAAATATAAAACCTAAAAGCAACAAATTAAATTAACCACAAAAGAAGAAGAAAATTGGTAGGATCATCATAACTTGAGATTGAAATATTCAACATTCAGTACAAGCAAGAACACATTAAAACAGTAATTACAGATAGATAGAAGTGCATGGGATGATAGAGTGTTTCTTTCCCATGTTCGCTAATTAACCTTAATAATATAGTTTATAATTTAACATTCAGTACAAGCAGAGATAGATGCTTTAAGCGTTATTTCTTCAAATCATCCCAACTTAAAACGGCTCCAGCGTAAGGTCAAGATCATTCCTTGTAGCCTCTGAACCTTCATCCTCCTGGTAAGCCCCACTGCATTTGAGAAACATTCAAATTATGATCACTTTACTACATTCATCTATAATTTAATCACTAAGTCTGTTTCGAATCACAAGTGGATGAAAGCAGTGACCGGAAAGGAAAGGAAAGGTTGAGGAGTCACCCGATGTCTAAAAATGGAAGTTGGCGTTGATGAAGAAGAGATGGTGACGCACTTGGCTGTTCTTGTGTCTCTTTCAGCTATAAAAGAAGTGGAGATTTAATCAAGCAGAACAACAGTACAACTAATCCATCTTAATTAGCTAGAATATTGAAAGAAGATGAACCTGTGGATCAGTGGCAGTAAATTGTCTTTCTGGAAAAGAATCCCTTTCATAACGCTCTAATATCTGATCCATACTGCTCACAACATACTAAAACAATCAAAACTTGTGTAGGAACATGTATCTGATGAGGCAACTACTTTGACGTTTCAAGAAAAGTATAAAACAGTGCTCAATTGATTAAGAATTTACCAAAACATTAATCTTTAGTTTTTATGAGAGATTAAAAGATCAGATCAAAAGCTGACTACTGAGAGAAAAAAAACAGAAGTAATAGAAGGGTTAGAGAAAGGAAGAGAGAATGTTGAGTACTTAGAATCAGTGGAGTGTTGAAAGAGCTTCCCTGCGTTAGAGAAGACAATAAGAGCAACTTGAGCATCACAAAGAACAGAAAGCTCATGAGCTTTCTTCAACAATCCAACTCTTCTTTTTGAGAATGTTACTTGTCTGTTCATCTTGTTCTCTATTCTTCTCAGTAATTAACGTCTAACAACCTCTCTCTCTCTCACACTTCACTCACACTGAAGATTAATTAATGTCTAACAACCTCTCTCTCTCACACACTTCACTCACACTCAAGATCTTTTCTAATTTCCTCTAAACAGCTAAAGATTCCAGGAATTGCGTAATGACAAAAGCAACCAGAAACCAAAACAAGAAAATTAAGAAGACAAATAGACTGAATTCTAAATGGCTCATCTTTCTTCTTTCTGTCTGTTCTTTCTACATGTGAAGTTTAGCCTAAGAAAGCATGCACATATATAACTACACAAGTGGCTTAAATTATTTTGGGTGAAAACCACCAGGAATTGGATTCAAACCACAGTTGTTTACAATTGTTGTGCTGTCGACTTTTCATTAGTCCAAAGAGTACTTTTAACCCTATTTCTTTTGAGAAAATATTAAAGTTTGTATTATAGACGTCCATTATCTCCTTCCTTCCAGGTGAAGAGACGTCCATTATTTTTGCTTTATAGAGAGTAGGAAGCTATCAATACTGACAGATAGAAGTGTCACTCGCACATTTATACGGCACTTGTATCCATGGCAGAGATTGAACAAGCCCTAACATTTGTTTGCGTTTTCTCACTAAATGACTAAATTATTGAGTACCCTTTTCTTTTTATAGTGAGAGAGAGAGAACAAGCATGGTAAATAATTCCACAGCATTCTCAATGGTTGTGCTCCAGCAGATAATTCACTGTCTTTGAATTCAAATTTCTAACTGCTTAGTAATCGCTTATTTTATGTAACTACATGAAACATGTTTATCTCTAATAGGGACAAGAAGGGTGTTTCAGGGACAACCGTTGGTGTTTGAGAGAATTTAGTCATATTTTTTGTAGAGAAGAATTGATAATCTCTACTCAGATTGAATAATAGGAAAGCGAAAGTTTGATTATAGCTAACAAAAGTGGTAAAAATATCGGAGAGATTTATAATTTGGCTCAACAATAACATGTGATTAAGAATCTGTAGTCTACATGCATATTTTATTCCTCAGGTTTATATATATTAGTTGGCCGATTAGGTATTAAATGCACTGTCGCTTATGTCAGTGTCTGCAAGCTGAAATCATAGAGCTTGCCACTACTAGAGAAAATGATGAGAGCAACTTCAGCTTCTCAAAGAACTGAAAGCTCATAAGCTTTCTCAATCAACCCATTTTTTCTCTTTGCAAAAGTAACTTGTCTGTTTATTTTGTTCTCTATCCTCGTCAGCTCTACTCTTCCTTTTCCCATGTTTTCTTTGTATTACCCAACACACAAAACATTAAAGCAAGGGAAATGATTAATAAGATTATGTTGGGTTTTGGGTGTAAGAAGCAAGAGAGCTTTGTTCATTAAATTGTTCTTCTTATTTTGCATGAGTATTACACATATTTATAGTCATATTTTGATGAGATAATTCAAATACAAATTTAAAAATAAATTTCTAGAAAAAAAGAAAAATAGCCTTAATACTAGTTCTTATTTTATTCAAACTTTGAAGACATAATTCTAACAGATTAGCTGCTTTCGTTTTAAGTAAATAGACATAAGCAAGTTTAGAATAGATGTCCACTATCTGCTTCGAGGTGAAAAGACGTCCTTTATCTTTGCTTTATAGGAAGTAGGAAGCTGCCAATACTGACAGATAGAACTTCAAATTTACATGGTTAGATTGAGATTGAACTCATAGAGCTTGCCTATGCTAGAGAAAATGACGAGAGTAACTTCAGCTTCACAAAGAACTGAAAGCTCATTAGCTTCTCATATATTCTCTTTCGAAACGTAACTTGTCTGTTTACTTTGTTCTCTATCCTCTTCAGCTCTACTCTTCCTCTTCCCATGTTTTCTTTGTATTAACCAACACACAAAACATTAAAGAAAGTAATAGGATTAGCTGCTTTCGTTTTAAGTACATAGACATAAGCACATTTAGATTAAAATACCAAGTATAGATTGTTGCTTATGAGTGCTTCTTCTCCAGCTTTTAGGGCAACAAGCTTTGTTTTAATTTTCTGGAATGGGGGACTTATCATGTACTGTTGTCGCTGGCTAGTTATAAATCACTCTATTAGTTTGCGCTATGTTGAGAGAGAGAGAGAGAGAGAGAGAGAGAACAGAACCATATAGTACTATGTGTGATGTGAGGTGTTAGCCATGTTTGGTGCCTATAGTTTGTGTTTACGGTGCTTAGATTTATGCGTGATCTGCTCTCTTGTATCGCTTTTACATATATTATATTATGATGAGGCTATGAAACTTTTATGTTGTATTTAAAGAATTCTTATAGTTGACATGGATGCAGAACAAACTCAAATAAGTAGATTTGGGAATTATTCTTTCCAATCTTTTTTATTTCGCTATGATCATGATTTTTTTTTGAGTGGATTTGCTGAATTTATTAATGTTGATCATTTGGTTTTAAATTTTTACAAAATTTAGGATTTAAAAAATAGATGTTTAGATATACACAACTCGCCTTTAAACTATTTTCTAGGGCTTCACTTGGTTCAAATTGATAGAATTCCCGAGAAGTTCATTTTTCAGGAAGTTGCATTTCCTGATCCCCTGGGAATTTACTTTCCGAGAATTATAAAAATGTTTGCTTGTTTTAAATTATACTTCCCGGAAAGTAGAAAATAATAATTATTTTTTTTAAATAAAATGATACTTATATTTACATAATTGTCCTCACTAACAACCAATTAAATATTTTTTAAAATAAATTGAGTGATATAAAAGTAAATGTAGTTAAGCTTCTCCAGGGAAGTTGAACTTACTTAGGTTTTTCTAGGTAAGTAACTTCCCTTGAATGAGGGAAGTAAAGTGTTCAAGTTCCTCGGAAGTTAAAATAAAAAATGCAACCAAGCAAGACGAGCTTTTCTACTTCCCGGGTAATTCTACTTTTCTTCTCCATTTACCCCCAACCAAGTGAGCCCTGGATATAAAGTTAAAAAAGTGTTAAAAAATTTTATAAACAACAAAAGAAATTAGTTGAA
This sequence comes from Breynia disticha f. nivosa, assembly GCA_948193385.1. Taxonomy (NCBI): domain Eukaryota; kingdom Viridiplantae; phylum Streptophyta; class Magnoliopsida; order Malpighiales; family Phyllanthaceae; genus Breynia; species Breynia disticha. Next base: position 1,281 of record CANYCX011044615.1, on the reverse strand, counting down.
ATATTTTAAAATAATGATATTAATGTTTTCATTTGTAGTGATATTTAGAGTGATAAGTTTAGAAATCACTCTTATATAGGTATTACTTGTCTTTATGTAGATGAAAACTTTACAATATAAAAAGAGTGTTAGTTTTTAGAGGTTTTGATGTTCTCCACATTGCTTCTAATACTGCTATATTAATTAATAATATTTTAAAATATTAATTAGTTAATAGAGTATTTTTTCTATTTTTTTTGATAATACATCTGCTAATACCGCTTCAATTAATGAATTAAAAGCTTTATGTCATCCTTATTTTGGTGGGACATTTTTTCATATTAGATGTGTATGTCATATTTTAAATTTGTGTGTATACGATAGTTTATAAAAAATAAAATATTTTATTGGTCTAATAAAAGATGTTTTAATTTATATTTGGTTAAGGCCTAGAGCCAAAAGAGAATGAAGAGATTTTTGAAGGCAAAATAATATTTCACTTTGACTTTTTTTTTAAAGATGTAAGCCATAAATAAAATTTTATTTATACTTTATTTTGTCAATCTAGTGAATATAAAAATATTTTATATTCTTTTAGTTTATAATATGTGCCTTCTAATCGTCTTTTACCTTCTACTTAAAATTTTTGTCAAAAATTATGTATATTTTACAAGTTTTAATGATGCTACTTATATTTTTAGTTATGTATATAGATCATCTTCACATGAATTTTTAGAACAAACTTTAAATATAGTGAGTGCATTTAGTGAAGGTGAAAAATAGATGAAATTAGAGATGCTATTTTTAAAATGAATGAAAAATATTTAAATTATTTTGGAATAATTTCTTATATTTATCTTGTTGCATTTTTTTTATCTTAGATTAAACAATAAATTTGAAATGTTAAATAATATAGTATATCATTATTATTTTTTGTTTCATTTAAATAGTGATGCTACTATTGATGTTTCTTTTATGGTTAGTAGAGTTAAGAATTCAATTAATTAATTTTTAATTTATTATGCTTTTCTATTCATATTGAAAATTCTTCTTCCTCACTTCTGCCTCACATATCAATACAACCTATTGGGGTAGCAATTATTGCGGAAAGGTGAAAAAATTTAAGAGTTCCTATTCTAGCTACTCTACCGAACTGATGTTTATTTAACCACAATTTTTTAGGTTAGTAATGATTTTCAGATTTTAGATTGGTAGAAGGCAATACCATGTCACTTCACTATGCTTGCAAAGTTGGCATTGCAAATCCTTGCCATTCCCATCTCAATCGTAGCCGTTGAACAA
>CANYCX011044532.1:0-11337 GCA_948193385.1 Breynia disticha f. nivosa | reverse complement strand
TGAGTCCCCTCCCTCAAAGTCCTCATATTAAAATTTACCCTCAATTTGCCATAAAAAAAATCAAAACATGAATCTGAAATTTGTTTACTACATCTCCAAATGTATTTAATACTCCTTCCGTCCTAAATTACCATCCGCTTTATTATTATAATAATTAAAATATAAATAAATTAACTACAATATTTTATCACATATTAAGCTTTAAAATGTATATTAATATTAATATTATTTGTTGTAATGTGAATTAAAATAAAATCCGAAATAAAATTTCTTGATTTTATAAAATGGGCAGCAAATAAACTTTAACTTTGTATTGCTAAACACTAACATCACACTAAAAAGGGTTAGACATCATGTACATAGTTTTTTTTTTTTTTGAATATTTCTAGAATATACACAAATCTTATAATTAAAAAAATAAAATAAAATCATGAAAAGAATGAACAAGACTGCACCCTCTTAGCTTCACCCCAAAAATGGTTCCATCCTCATTCAGTTTTACTGCAATTTTCTATCGACGGCGCGGTTGGGTTAATAATTCGGCAAGGCGGAACAGGTTTCTGAAGCATCGACGTTCCCTGGAACATTATCATCTGGCAACAACTTTTTCTGTATTCGCTGAGCTGCAGAAATGGCAATGCAAAACAGATTTTCAACGCCCGAAGAGGCGAAAACGCGGCCGAGAATTTGCACTTCATGTTTCAGATGCGTACCTGGTCTGGTTTTATTTTCTGGAAACCAAATTTATCTGTCCATATAGATTCGGCCTCGTCGGCTGCTGGGAGAATGACGCGTTTTACCTTCAAAAATGCCAGTAGCTTCTCGACGCACGAAAACAATAACTGGAAGTAACCCTGAAAAGTAATTGATCGTAGAAAACCAACAATCAGAAGGAAAAATAATTAGGTAGCTTCCCGGATTAAGCACACTCATCTCACCTTCCCATGTTTATCCTTGCTCGTAGCTACCAACGGCATTTCCGCAATTTCTTCTCCAAAGATTCTAATTATTCCAGCTGATACTACATATGAACTGCGAAGAGAACATAAATAGTTGTCAACAATGAGACAGCAGTTATTCCTCCTCCAAAAATTACATGCTTCAGGCTTGTAAAGATTATTCCTTACTCGACCATTAACACCGCACAATGCATTCCCCCGTAATCTTGACCTTTCGAGTTCTTTCTGAATAAGGCGAGGAATGGTTCAGCTAATAATAGAAAAGTACGAACTGTTAATTACGACAATGAGGAAAGACATATTATACTAACCCATAAACCATCAAAGGAATAAGATCTCGTCCGCTGTTTGTATCAATTATAGGATCAAAACATTCCTGAACAAAGAAAAAAATGAAACATAATCAGAACGAAAGTAAAAGAAAGTAATGAGTGGCCAAAACACAAGAGGCAGCCACAAAATTATTGTTATAAATTCTGCATCCAATGATTATACATAAGTGAGCTCCAGCACAACGTATGGCAAATCAGAAATGAACCAACCAATTATCTAGATATGAAAATGCAAGCAACAATTTCCCATGCACTTCAGTTTTCATATGTTTTTCAACAATATGAACTTTTATTTTAAATTGGAAGTTTACTATTGACGAGTCAAAATTTTCAATGGAAATTAAAAGACAAAAAAAAATGTAAAGAACCAAGTCTTGCCAGCATTCACTCACTTGAAAAATCGCAAGGGCCTGCGAAAGTAACAATTTAGTTTCTGCAGAAGAAAATTTGCCACTAAGAAGCCTCCATCTAACATCAATGTCACTAGAGGTATCTAAAGCTTGTTCCTCTTGTTTTTTCTTAATCAGAGTCAAAAGAGAAACCGGGAGCTTTTCAGCTCCACGAGATATCAACTTTTGCAAAGATATATGGATCCTATTGCAATCAGGGCAGCAAAACCACTTCCCTTGAGGCAATTCCTGTCAAACAAGTGGTATAAGCATTTAATTCACAAAGATGACATTGAAGAGAAATAATTTTAATAAAATCTGAGTCGAAAAGAAGATAACAAACACAAAAGTTCAAACCTTTAAGTTTGCCATCTTGTGACTCCTCAAACAGCCAACATGAAACTCCTTCTCACACTGATACAAAAACAAAAGGATAGATAGGTATGCTGAAAGAAAGTTTCCACACTAATCCAAATAAAAACTTTCTAACAAACTAACTAAAGCCAAGTTGAAGCAACTCAACTAGCCAGACTGGAAGATGACATGGAAAATTGAAACGACTATAGAAGCATAAATCCATTAAAAAAAATAAATGAGCAATATCAAATGGGGAAATGCTACTCAGTTTTGAGAGCACTTAATTACTAATATGAAAATAAGGAATAACAAAAAGAAAATTACTTGATCACAAAGTATAATCGTGCGAGGACCAAATCCAGATCTGCTGAAATCATATGCCCTTCAAAAAGGAGCTTAACAGAATAAGTACTGTTTTTATCAATAAAGATTATAACACTCTCAACAAGATACTTCAACAAAATCAAAATGACGACTGTGATTATTACCTGCATAAAACACATCCACTTAGATCTGCTTCTATGTTTTTCACAATACGGATGCATCTCTTCGTTATCTGCTCAATGGGATCAACTCCTGAAACTCTTCCAGCCGCAACAGCATTAGCATTGTACTCTACAAATTTTTCCCTTTGGAACATGTTCTGGCAAAACTGACAGTACCAGTCCCCACGGGGAACACCTGGTAGTGATGCACATCCTACACAAGTCAAATGACAATAAAAATAGTCAAAACTACGCAAAACAAAGTCTGCCTCTAATTCAAATGCAGTCCTTGCAGCATTTTGAAACATCACCAAATCATCAAGACAATAATGCTTCTACAGCTTTTATGAATATCTAATAACCAATTTTTAAAACAATGGAGCTAAAAAAACTACCGCTTACTTCTAGTCCTTTCATTTCATAAGCAAGACAGGATATTTTCCTAATTGCACAACATATTTCCCTAATTGCACTAAAAACATAATAAGTTAATGATCATATAAATTTTGCAATTCACCTTTATGAAATGCCCTAGGGCATCCATCACAAAGCACAAGATTGCCACCATCTCCACAAACAATGCACAAGTCATCATTATCCTTAGCCGAATATTTGCGGCCTTTTGAAAGGGATATAGCCAGTTCGTGCAACGACACACCATTAGATGTGTAAATATATGCATACCTGATAAATAATTTAGAAGACAGGGTTAGAAAATAACAAGGATCAACATCAAAGATACCATATGTTTCTCTAGGAAAAATAAACTTACGGTTTTTTGCGAGTAGCCCATCCTGCATGAGCTTCAAATGTTGATGGACTGACCTGTTTATCATTTGAAATGAATGCCAAGTCATGTGGAGAAAATAAAGAACCCTGCTCAAGGTTAAGCATGAAGAATCACCTCAGTGTTGCAGCAGCGACAAAGTATACCAGCACCCCTTTTATAGCCCACAAGCAATTTCTGCAGAAGAACAGCAATCACTTTCGTTAATCACGAGTTAAAATTTAAAAAGAACATGCAAAGTAAAGTAATTATCTTAACCACCTGCCCACGAGCATAATATGCAACTTCAGTTCCATCGGGCAAACCATCTTCCTCAAACACCAATTTATGCAACCGCTGATCTCTGGAAAAATATAGGATAAATAAAATTAATACTCTAAATAGAAGTGATAATTTAACTTAGACCTGTGCAATACCAAGAACCAATCCCCAAGCATTAAAGGTTGGAATGGGCTGTTCATAAGAGAAAGGACTGACTTTTTTGTTATCTTCCAATGATATTTATTCTTCTCAGCTGTATCTATTTTCACCATTTTCAAGGGCTTCTGCTTTATAGCTGCTTCTGATTTCCTGAAAGACAGAAAGCAGGAAGTCAATAATAAATAGAAATAAAAAAGAATAAGCTTAACAACACCTAAATATTAAGAACATATGAAAAATATCTTGTAATTCCTTTTAATCAAACACAAACGAAATTAATAGAATTAAAAATAATGAACTACCTTGATGCAGTCAGCAATTGCCTTCTTTTCTTCAAAGGGAGATTTACCGAAGCACTTTTGGATGGTGTTGATTCGGAATCCAGGCTTGATGACCTAAATTTAAGACAAAAGAACATTACATGGTACCAGTAGGCCACAAGGACATAATTCTGACCAAACTTCATTAATAACGTTTGCAATAAATAATTTAACATGCGAGTATTTAATTATTGTAGGAAACTGAACTCAAAGTATACTGCCTCGCTATAATTCACATAAATAGTATTTCTTCAACTAGAATAAAATCAAATACTTCAGCAGAAAGAAACTATGTTATATCTTATACTAGGTAAGTTTCCAATGAAATAAATAAGATGCTAACTTTTCTGTTATCTTCCATGGATTCTTCTTTCGTGAAGATACACGCACAGGAGCACTATTGGCTAATTTTTTTGACCTGAAATTGAAATTAATACATGTAAGACAATAACAAGTAATCATTACATAGAATCATACATTATTAAAATTAAGTAAGACATCGAATCATACATAACCAAAATAAAGCAAGGCCTTGGGCATGTGGGAGATGTAAAAACGAAAAGAAAAATGCAAAAACTGATATTCTGAATGCAAATAAAACACAATATGACAACTGTTACTTACTTTCGTTTCACTCTCATATTTGATGGAGTATTATATGGTGATGAGTCCAACAACAAAACTGGTTCTTCCGACCTGAAACAAAGAAATAAACTATGTATCACTAAAAACATAACAATCCATGCATTCAGACTGAAGCATTAAAAAGGGTACCTTGTACTAGTGCTAGTCTCGCAGGTCGGACTGCAAATTAAATCCTTTTGATCTGGCACACAGAAATTGCACAAAGGCCCTACTTTGCCAACACAGAAGGTAGGAAACGTACCTACATTTCCCAATGGAAGCACTTAGTACAAATAGATTTTCCATATCATTAACATTTCAATCATCAAAACTTATTCTCATTAGCATTCAAATGAAAAATCATGAGAAATCATTCACCTTTGCATCTTCTACAAGTAAAAGTTTTTTCTTCTGGTGAGCCACTAATGGCACTTAGAATTGTTTCTTCCAAGGAATCAATAGGAGTGTCTCTGCAAGCATTCAACACGTCCAGCAGGCTCTTCCCATTCTCAAAACAGATGTATTGAGAAGCTCGCCTATACTGTTTGATTGCATGAATCTCAAACTGAGAAGGGGGGATAACCTACACAAACCAAACAATGCGAAGTTAATAAACAATCAATAATCAATACCTCACTTCCATAAACAAAAATGAACCACTATTGAATGACTCACTCTATGTCCTTTGCACAAAGAACAGTAACACAGAATCCCAACATCCTTGATTATTCCTCGAAGTCCAAAAGCCTGAAACTAAAGTAAGTCCAAGTATAAAAATTTAAACAGAAAAGACAACAATTGAGCAAATAAATAAAGGGTTGTCTGCCAAGCCTTAGGCTTAGCATACACCATGTCTGACGACTACTTTTTCGCTATTCAATCATTATCCATTCATTCTAAAACTAAAGCCAACTAAATATACAAAAACTTCAGAACATGCCCCTCTTCCCAAACAAGCCCAAAAATAGTCAAACGATCATTTAGCAAGACCAGTATGTATCAATTTCTCTACTTAACCTGCTATGTAATACACACCATCTCTTATCAACTAAAATAAATTCTATTCCTACCATTTAACAAACCAACAAAATTACCAAAAAAAAAAAAAAGACATATTATACCAAACAGGAAAACTTCATGCTACAATTGAGCAAATCAATAAAGGGTAGCAATACCAATATAATTTTGAACATAAGCATACGAATTCACCATATTGTTCTTAAAAGTCGTTTGTCAATCTCAATACTTAACTCACTATATAAAAAAAATACTCTGTTATCCAAAAAACCCTACACTTAACAAAATCTATAGGACATTCAATGCCAACATATAGCAGTTCAGGAAAAAAAAAACATGCAGCGTGCATTTAATCATTATCAATCCATCATAAACCCAAAAAACATACAATTCCATATTATCCAATAAATACTGCACTTACCAAACAAGCTCTAAACACAATACCAACAGAAAGCATGTATTCAATTCAATCATTATGAGTCCATCATAAAATTTATATAAAATACAATGCCAAATTATCACTAAAGCTCCTACACTTGCCAAACAAGCCCTAAAACCCATATAGCATATAATATCAACATATATCATGGATGCTATCATTATCAATCAATTCTCAAACCTACAAGCATCCAGTGCCAAATTATCTTCTAAATCTTACACTTCAACAAACAAGCCCTAAAATTTATAGAACATACAGTACCAATATATATCATGTATTCAATCATTATCGATTCATTAAAAAACCTATAATACATGGAATACCAAATTATCCTTTAAATTTTCCACACTTAACAAATAACCCCAAAATCCATTAAAAAAAGTTCAATACCAACATATAGTGCGCATCCAATCATTATCAATCCATCATAAAACCTATAAAACACACAATACCAAATTACTGACAAAATCCTACAGGACGGAACAAACCCCTTCTCAACACACATTAACAACAGAAGCACCCTAACGCAGTACCAACATAAAACATAAGAAATAGCTCTTCTCTTTTAAAAAAACATATCACACTCTCTACTGAATCTGCTAAAATCTATACACTTAGTATTATCTATTGAATCCTACATTTTCCGAACAACCCCCTAAAATCATATGTATCTGCTCTGCATTAAATCCTACACTTACTGGACAAACAAACCAAATAATCAAACAACACAACTACCAATGAAGAGCAAACCTTCCTGCCACCCATATAAACAACAGGCACGCCTTCAAGCAACCCAGTTTCAAAAAGTTCTCTAACAGTCAAAGGAACATTAACAAGTGCAATCTTTTTCGACATTTTCAACTCCAAGTTTCGTTTCGGCGGCGTAATTTCACTCCCTTCCGCCACACTCATTGCACTCCCTTCAGCAATCGTTTCCACATCAACTCTCTCCATCGATTCACTCTCCATTGCGTCAATTCCACTTATTTTCACCTCCACTGGCTCGATTTTCAATTTCAATGTCTTCGAAAACCTCATTGTCTTCCTCCTTCTCCCTCTTCGCCCACCTCCACCACCACGCGCATTGACAGTGCCTCTCCTGCCACCTCTGCCGCCGCAAGAGGTGGCTGAATTATCAAAAACACCATTATTTTCATCATTTTCAACATTTTCCACTACGTTACCCCTCTTGCTCCCTCTCCCCCTTCCCCTACCCCTCCCCCTCCGTCCCCCACGACCACCGCGTCCTCTGCCGCTCCCCGTGGCACCATCACTAACAGCGCCGGCGAAATCCATAGCAATCGGTGTCACACTCATAAACTCCGCAATCCTCTTCTCATCCTCATTCCCATCGCTTTCCTCCCTTCTCCTCCCCCTCTGACCACCATACACGGAGGAGTCGCGACAACTCCCGCCGGAATCAACCGAAATGACATTAAAAACCTCTCCGGAAAAACTTTCCGACTCCAACTTACTACTGCTCGCATCATTCCCCTCAACTTGAATGCGATCTCGTTCAACTTGCGACGAAACGACATTAGCATCCGCGTTTTGCTTAAGCTTACGAGAAGCACGTTTGTAGACTATATAACCGTTAACTTTGGCGTCTTTGAGACGCTTAGACCGGACAATATCTTCCTCTACAACGCCGTTTGGTTGTCGCTTCATCTTTCCACTGAATCAAAAGAAGTGTAGAGATAGGGTTTTAGAATTAGGCTTGCATGGCGGGAGTGAAACAGCGGATTTGGAAGTCGTTTTCTGTGGTAGGGTTTGCAGGTGTTTTGGTAATTTTCAGAGAGTGGGGTTTTGAAGAGATTGAAAGAGAGAGATGTGAAGAGGTGTTGTGTTGTGTGGGTGATGGCAGGAATTGTAAATTTGGAATTGGGGACTGCTTTGTAATTTCACACTTTACACAATGTGGTTTTTTGTTTTGAATTTTTACAATTTGATATCTTAACTAATTATTTTTTTTAAACAAAAATATCATTCATTGTTTAAGGTTAGATCATTTGTGGAATTTGTCGGATCTAAAAATAATTACACTAAAATCCCTTTTTTTGCAAGAATTTATTTTTAAAAAAATATTTTTTTTAGTTTTTGATATTTAGTACTAAGAGAAAATAAATCAATAAAATTATAAATTAAAAATCAACTAGATAATAATTATTCGTAGGGATTATTACACAAATAACAACTTTTTAAGAATGATATTCACTTTTCAATTTAATTTTCCCATTTACTAACTTTTTAAAATCAAACCTTTATAATTTTTTTTTTAAAAATACTTATTAACTTCCCATTAACTTCTCAATTTATTATAAATGAATAATTTTTATTGGGCTTGACATCCATGTAAAAATCTCTTATTTTTAAGGAAAATATCTTCTTATCTAGAATATGAAATTATATTTCTTAGTACTTTTTTAATATTCGAATGTGAACCACCTAAAAATACGATTTTAGAAAATAAGATTCATAAACTTAATTTTTATAAAAAAATATTTTTCTAATTAAATCATTTTCAGTCAAACAAGCGGAACATAAAACTCAATCACAACAATTTTTTACCCTCTTATATAATATATATTCGGTGAATTTAATCAGTTGCGAGAGATAGAGGGGGCGGGAAGGCGATTGCCTCCCTTGTCGTACTTATCTTTTGTCGTGTTTTTTAACATTGTATTTGTATCTCTTCTTATACTATTTTTAATTCGTATATATTTTTTACCACTCGAATTAAGTTCTTTTGTTTTAACGAAACCATTGGAATTGGAGTGATGAAGATCATTGGGTCTAAAATGGGTAGAAATTTTTTTAGGAGCAGAAGAAATTAATGTTTGAAGAAAAAACAAAAAACTTCCTTCTTGGTTGAGTCTCTAAACATGAGTATGGGTCTGTTTGACATTGCTGTTGAAAACTGTTATTCCTGTTATAAAAAGTGTTGTTTCTAAAATTGCTGTTAGAAAAATCAGAAAACTGTTTGGTAACGTATTATGTAAAAATTACTGTTAACTATAAAAATATTTAAAATTATGATAAAAAAATTCTTTTAAATTATTTAAATGTTAAAAATATAAATTAGAAAGGAAATATTAAAATTAATTTTTTAATTTTTTTAAATAATATTTGTTTTTATTTTAAAAATAATGATTAATATTTTAAATTAAATTTTTTTTATCATAAAATCATATATTAAAATATATTAGATTTTATAAAAATTAATTTAGAATTAAAAAAAATTATTTTGTAAAAAAAAAAGAAGAATTATGATTTAATCAGAAAACAGCTTTTTGAGAAAGCATCAAATACTGACTTTTCTAAAAAGCAGCTTTTTAGCCAAAAGTACTTTTAACAAAAATAGCTTTTTAGTTTTACCAAACACGCAAAACTGTTTTTGGTGGCCAAAAGCTACTGTAGCTTTTGCAAACAGCAATACCAAACACACTATAAATATGGTAAGAAGGAAACCATTTAGAGATGAAGATTATTCGGTCTAAAGTGGACTCGTAAGGCTATCTTCAACGCGGGTCAAACTAAGAAGAAAGGTTTGGTTTGCGTTACAGGGTCAAATTTGAACCAGGTTTCAGAATCGAACCTAGTTTCATATTCGATCCTGATTATTTATGTTTAAATAAAATTGGATGATCTTGGCCGTTGTTTTAAAGTGATTAACGATCAAGATCATTTCAACGACAATATTAATATTGGATTACTTTTTTTTTTGCCACTTTTCTTTATTTTCTCTATAAATAATAGTCAAGTCATATTTCTTTTTGCACCAACACTTAGAAGTATTTTCTCATTCATATTTTTCTTCCATACAATCAACCTCTCTCAATTTTTTCCTCAGGATTCCCAAAACAATCAATCTCCAAATGTAAACGCATATTTCCAAACAAATAATTTTTCTCTCAATGGTTTAATGAAGCTCCAACTTATGAATCATATTCGCGATCGAGTTCTCAATTCGATTCTTCGCCAGAAATTCGCTCATCCACCACCCTGCCATGAGCAAGGGAAAAGAAAATGCCAAAATCCAAAACAAAGATATCGTTGGTTGTTGATCATGAAGAGAAACTAGCCAAATGTTAGGTGGAGATTAGTGAAGACGAAGGTGTTGGTAAGAACCAACATAGTAGTTAGTTTTGGACAAACATTGCGACACTCTTCAACAATGTTTTAGAGGAGGACGAGTAGTGAACACAAGTGACGTGCATAGTCATATAAATAAGTAGATCACAATTATCAAAAGGTCAAACGGTACGTATTTACAACGACGTAAAGCGAGAGTGACGAAGCGGCAAGAGCGACAACATGATAATAGTCGAAGCAACAAAATGATACGCCAAGCTAAATCACAACAATCAGTCTAAAAAAGAACACATGCAATCTTCCTTTGTGCGAACCTGTTTACATTTTTAGCAATTCATCCTTTTGTCTTTATCCCTTCTTGTATCAATTCTGGACAAATCAACTCAATAAATTTTTGGACTCATAAAACACATAATCATTCTAAAAACATCAAATGTGACATAAGCAAACACAAAAAACTATAAATTATGCACAAAAGTGTGTCTCAAACACGACCTATCACATGTGTTAAACGTCCTTCAACACCACCCTTCGTTTGCATACATTGAGGCTGCACCTGGTGTAAAGAGATCAAAAAACTCCACAAGTGGTGTTTTACACCTCTTTGGGTTCAATTAACTTGAACTCTATAAGGAAAGATAAAAGTAATGGGTCAACACAAGTCCATGAACGTCCACAAAGAACAAAGGAGAGAGAAAGGCTAGAAGATCGAACAAAGACAAAGACTCTGCATAGGAAGGATTTACCAAATAAATGGAAGATCACGGTTGAACTTACAGAAGAAGGGATGAACGTGCAACACGCAAACACAAAAAAAAAATATATGATAATGGATCATAGTTCTTGGCACAAAAAAGTTACCTAAGCATGTTCACAGGTTGGAGATAGTCTTTTTTTTTTTTTTGGTTAGAAAAAATGGGTACAAGGAGAGCTCAACCCCAAAGAACCCGGTCAGGGAGCGAATGCCTAGCAGGGGATCCACCCAGCAGCCGGAGCTGTCAGAAGGGCCTGCAAGAAGGCCAACTCATAGGTAGACTCTTAACCGTTCGTGACCCATGAGCGGGAAGGGATCTCCTTCCGGACGTGTGACCACCAAGGAAGCCCAGGGCGGTAGCC
>CANYCX011044524.1:0-12694 GCA_948193385.1 Breynia disticha f. nivosa | reverse complement strand
TTAATAGAAGTAACTATAAAACGTAAGACAGTTTAAACAAACACTATTTTTATTAGTAAGGACTAAGGAGTAGACTAGGGAAAGTCTTGGAAAGAGAAACATTTGAAATGAGTCCGCCTGCAACAAGATGCTGTTAGGACTTAAACTAAACAAGAACACCCATATTAATAAAAATAGAGAAAGAAAGAATAAAAAACACAAAGAATTTTTAACGTGGTTCGGTTTCTCAACAATAAACCTACTCTACGATTTCTACTAAATAAAAGTTACAATTTTTGGAACGGACAAAAATTGTGAAAAAACTCGCACAATGTTACAATTTTTGAACGGACAAAACTAGTAAAAACTCTCTCACTCTCATAAAAGACCAAAGCCTAATTACACCTCTCTAATGAACTAAATTAGGATTTTATGATACTCAACTACTAAGGCCTAAAGTCTATTTATAAGGGGATAACCCTTTACACTTTGAGTTCTAGCAGATGTGGGATACTTAGTCCCACTCTTACTCAAACTATAATTTGAGTAGTTATCCCAACAATGTGGCATCATCTTTCTATTTTTATCCAAAGCATGCCAGAAAAATATATAAGACCTTGGATTTTTAGAGCTAAAAAAATATCACGCAAATATATGTGCTTTATTTTAGTTTTTTGACATTAAATTTTTCTATTGTTCGTTAAAATTTTATAAATGAAAGTGTAATATAAACTGTCTACATAAAACAATTCTCAAATTGTAAACTTCATGTAACGATGATAAACACAATAGGAACATTCCTTTTCAATGTACAACTATTAGAGTAATCCCTAGCCCAGCACATCATACTTTGACTTTATTATTTGATATAATAAAGATTTACATTATATTTTATTTATCTTTATCGTTGAACATAATGAACTGATAAAATATTGAAGACTGATAAGTCTGTTCAAGTTATCAAAAAAGAACATTTGATAGTAAAATACTCGAACTGTATAACAACATCATTCTAAATATCCTTAATTGATAATTGATCATAAGAGTAATAATAAACTAATATTAGTATACTTCTCTATGAGATGACTATATTTTACTAATCATAAAGCATGAGAAACAAAAAAATGCATCAAAGTGAGTTGTATTGGATCGATCCACTAAATGTGAATACTACAAAGTAGTGCACATCATAAGTATTTCTCATATTATATCTTAATTATACTGGAATTATTAGACTTGAAGTCTCTGTGAAACTTGAATCATTCTATACTTTGACATATATAATGTGCTCGCAAATGAATGAAGATAAGATATAACCTGCCACTTTATAAGTAAAGTTGAATAGTGTATGGTCATTCCCAAATGGAATAATAGTTGATATTATTAATTTGATTGGTTCAATGTCACTAATAAATTAAGGAAATGAGTAACTCAAGATAATCATGACTAGTTTCATGCCTTATAGTGATCATAATATCAAACAACAAAAGATTGTACAAGGATTACTAAGGACTGTACAAGGATTATTAAAGCTAAAATAAATAAATATTTTTTTATTTATTTGAGTTATTATTAAATTTTTTAAAGTTTAATAATATTTAATTATAACGTCCCAAAAAATTATTCTAAAATTTAAGTACGAAAGAAAATTAAGTAAAACTTTTTGGAAAAACACCATACAAAAATATACAATTGATAAAGAAATAAATTTTGTCAAATAAATAATTTTGTGAGTTATAAGAAAATAAATAATAAGGTAGAGGGTCTAGAAAACCCCACTCAACACACCCACCCACTTATTCTTGTACCTTCTCTCTGTTAGTATGAGACCTGAGTCTAAATATAATTATCTTATAAGAACTTATTTAATATTTAAAGAGAATAATAAAGATGAGGCATTTCAATATATCTATATTCTTATGCATTTAGAAATGCTAAAATAATCCATATTGTTAGTTCTGTTCAATTATCAGTATAAAGTACTAGATAGTGATTCATATGAACTTAAAGGATAACATCTAAATATCTATAGTTTATATATATATATATATATATATATATATATATATATATATGTATATTATTATTCTTTTAATAAAACTTGATGGTAATTATGAAAAATTCAATGGGCAAACCTTCATGGATTGTAAATCTTGGAAAGAGAGACTCCACCTCATCAAGTAGAAGATGTCAAACTGATAGCAATCATTCTTTTGACATTATGATATCACATTTTTCAATAAGAAAGGTCTAAATTCAAGAGATTTGATTGCATTTTTAGATTTTTGCATTTACTTCAAATTTTTGTTACTATGATTGATTCCAGATATATACTTAAAAACAAAAAATGATTCTATATCTGCAGGAGCACACACAATTTGACAAGCAAGATATATAACATTCTGTAATAGAATTCATAGCAATGCATATGATATTAAAGTTAGTTTTGCTACAACTAGAAGACATGACTATTTGGCTCAACCTTGGAATGGGAATGGATTATTAATATTAATTTGATTGTTTCTATATCACTTATAAATCAAGAAAATGATTAGCTTAGG
Organism: Breynia disticha f. nivosa; assembly: GCA_948193385.1. Classification (NCBI taxonomy): domain Eukaryota; kingdom Viridiplantae; phylum Streptophyta; class Magnoliopsida; order Malpighiales; family Phyllanthaceae; genus Breynia; species Breynia disticha. Next base: position 10,154 of record CANYCX011044524.1, on the reverse strand, counting down.
ATAATAGTGTAACATCCCAGAATTTATTGTATGGAAATAAATAATTTAATTGAGGTTTATGAAGGTTGATTGAAGGTTGATAGGAAATAACCAAGGAAAAATGGAGGAATGCTGAAAATCAAAGAAGTACACGTTGTGGCAGGGAAGTGCGCGCATTCGTAACGACCACGCGTAGTCCACTGTCCACCATGCGCAGTAGTCTATTTTCTGGAAAAAATATAACTTCGCTCGATTCAACCAATATTCAAGAACTTTGAAACCTAAACTACAGAGAAAACTGCAGGGAAGATGAGAAGGAAGCCAATACTTTGTTCTTGAGTGAGAGGAAGGGAATTAGTATGGAAAAACACTAATTCTAGCAAGAATTCAAGTCATTAAGGTAAGGTTGACAGTTGGTTTGCATGAAGTTGTAGGAATTATTCTAAAATTGGATTATTGAATGTGTTTGGATTAAATTGTTGATGAAAACATCTATATATAAGTGTGAGGAACTTGTATAAAGCATTGTGAATGAATTAGAAGAGGTAAGACATTGAGTGGATGGATATTAAGGAAGATAGTTCATAAAGGAAGTTTTGAAAATGTTGACATATGGATGATTTAAGGTTTATAAATGATGTTTTGATGATTCTAAGGTTAGAATCAATGTAAGAACGGTTATTTAATGTATTGTATATGGTTAATTTCGTACATGAGGATCTATATGACTGTTGGGTGGATTTTGATTCGGGCTAGGTTGCCAATTTTGCTTGTATACAAGGTAAGTGTTCCTACGCTTACTAAATTGGTTCGTAAAATGAATTCTTATGTAAAATAGTAGCTTTTCTTTAAGCTTATATAGTTGTAAATATAGGAAGCCTATAATGTTGTGTTGAGATTGTTAGATATAGAAGAACCATATGGAAAGTGATGTGCTTTTAGTTATATGTCTTAATTGACATATGATACATTTATATGTTTAGTGAACATATGGCTAATTATTAATTGATTGATGAAAAACATATGTTTGCTTATTGTTATGGAAAGTATGATATTGCTATTGGAAATGATGATGATGATTGGATTGTACTTATTCTGATTTTGATCTTATATGATCTATATTGAATGGATTTGGTATGCTCATTTGGCTTTATGACTTATTTGATAATATGTTGATTTACAGTTGACATATGATGAGGTTCATGTTGATGTTAAAAGCATGTATTGCTTATTGAGCATAATTGATTGAGTTTGAGACATATGAATGCACTATACATTCATTGTATTGCATTTATTGTGTGACACTTATATAGATATCCAGACTGGGCCTGAGGATTATTTTGAGAGAGATCTCGATGCCGGTCTGGGACCGATGATATTCTGAGCTGGGCTCGATGCTGTACTGGGTACGATGCAGGTCTGGGATCGAGAGAAAAATGAAAAGAAAAGAAAAGAAAAAGAAAAGAGAGCAATACCCCGGGGCATATTGCATGTGATTGCATTGTCATTCATATGCATACATTTGATTTGCATTCATATTTAGCATGTTTGATTATTATTTTCTGAGATATGAATGCTGGAATTGTTTGATTCTGAGTTATGTGATTGTTAAGATAGTTGAATGACGTTTTGATGTGTTTTGATTTGAAAACACTATTATTGTGAGATATGATGTGATTCTTTACCTTAATGGTTGAGTTATATGATTGTATAGCAAGGTTATGATAGAGGAAGAATAAATCTTGTACTGAGATACTGATTTTCCCTACGCTCATTTAAAATGAAAAGATATGAATCTATTGTTGTGTAGGATGCTTACTGAGTATTGAAAAATACTCACCCTTTGTTTGTATTGTCTAAATGATGCGTAGGACGCAGACAGCTGCCACTGGATCAGAGCTGTGGTGATCTTATGCCAGAGTGATATTGTCAGAGGTCGAGCTCCATGTTTTGATCCCTTCCACTTTTGAGTTTTTGTACATATTTGTTCATATTTGTAAATGTTCATATTTTGAGGTTTTAAAATGATTTCAAACCTAAACCTTTGCTTCCGCTAATATATTTTGTGTTTCCACTAATATATTTTGTGTTTGTATAAATGGCCGAGTTTTACATATTATGAACATTTCAATTTCTCTCTCCTCTATTTTTATTTAAAAAGATTTGATTTTATTATTATTTCTTCTATTATATTGTTATATCAGGGAAAAGAGTTTTAAAAATTGAGTCTCATAAATAATGACTAGTTTCATGTCTTATAGTAATTATGATATCGAATGTTAAAGGATTGTACAAGGATTACTAAGCCTAAAATAAATAAATATTGTTTGTCACATTTTCTAGAACCCAAGGAACTCTCCCACAGACCCAAACCTTAATCTCTTAGCCTAGATTGCTAATGTTATTGATTTCCACACAAAAACATTAGACAACTAACATCAAAGAGTGTTCATGATAAATTGGAATAACCACTTAAGGTAAGAGCTTTAGCCTTTGAAGTTTTTATTGGTTGTTAAGTTAGGATGTTGTTAATGAATCTTAAGTAAGTAGATGATGATAGGATTATGGAGAGATATTAGGTTGATGAATCCTTTCTAAGTAGGGAAGGAAATTTAAGATTTTTATGGTGGTTGAGAAAATGTAAAGATGGAATGGAGTGAATGGGAAGACGAAGGCATAAGTATTTATAAGTGCTGTTGGGATAATAGACTTAACTTATCAAGGTGAGAAAATTGAGTAGTAAAGAGTGGAATAGAAAATACTTAGTTGTGATAATCATATGAACTAAAAATAGAAAATTTAAAAGAGAGAAAACATATTAGAAGGTTAGGAATTTGTAAACTAAAGGAAAGAAGGTTTGAGGGACAAAAAGGAACAAACTTTAGTTATAGTAAGGAAAGAAATGATTCTTATTTATAAATGATTGTTGATGAATCAATTGTTAATACTAATAGCAATCAAAGACGAGGAGTAGTTAGAGAAATTGTCAAAGAGGCACTCCTAGCTCAGATTTGAGATAAGTGTATACTAAAGCATTTACCTAACCATCTATCACATCTTGCATGGTTAATTATATACATTTTTAATCGTGTGTATGAGTATGTGTTGTGTTCTTAGTGTTAATGGCTCGATTTGATCCTTAAATCGTGTGAATGACATTTGAATTCTAGAATGACATGTAATGTCATTGATTTAATTATGGTTTCAGGTATAATGAGTTGATATGATCCCTGTGATTGATAAATGGTGAAATGCCAATAATTATGATGAATAACTTATTTAGATATAAAGATGTGGATCATGAGATTTATATGAAATGGACATGTTGATGATGATTTAAAATGCACCTTGTGACATATGTATGATGGCACCAATGGTTAAATTGGTTGGGATGGTATGACCTTGTGAAGATTTTTGATTGATTGCATACATTCATTCATGTCATCATTTTGCACATTGCATTAGATGCTAGGTCTTATATAGCTTTATATCAGATTGGCACAGTGGAAAATTTTGTAAAAAAACACACAAGGAAAGCCATATAAAATGCATACCAATATCCAATCATGTCTACACGTTAACTTGTATAGCTACTTTAGGGTTTTGTGCCTTAAAGCTTCGAGAAAAACAATTTCAGTTGGATATTAATCGTAACTACTATATAAGAACCAATCTATACAACCTTCAGGTCATCCAAATCATCTCACAAGGAGCTACTTGTACGTTTCCTCCCTCTATGTTCACACACACACACACAACTAGCCTTTTGTGAAAATTTGACTGTTAGCTTGGGTTGTTATACATAGCTACAAATAGTTAGTAAGAAAACAAAAAAAATTCCTACCTTGGAACTTACAGATTTTGACTAAAAGAGAGGAAAAATAAGAAGAATGGATCTTCTTGTATAGTGCACAGCCAATGAGTCTTGAAAAGAAGAGGAGAGATAAAACCCTAATTTTATCCTCATCCTACCTTGTCCTTATCTTTGTCAAATTTGAATTAGATTAGAACCTATATTAGAATTTCAAATTTTGAATTCAACTTTTAGTTCAAATCAATTTAGGATTAATAGAAGATAATGTGATATTTATCTCATTAAGGGAAACACACTTTTAAGAAAAAATATGTCCTAAAATGTGATCCACATGCCCATGTCCTAATCCCACCCAAAATCTTTTATCCTCATAGTTGGTTGCTTAATGAAGACATAATTAACACTTAATCGTAGGATGGTCGTGTACTCCATCTTAATTTGGGCCTACACGTTGTCCAATTAACACATTTTGAAGCCTCATATATTTTTCCTTAAAATGACCCAAATATACATCCTAAAAGTAGAAATATTGATTTTACCCTTTTAATCTATTTAATTTTGGCATTAGGAATAATTAATTCTTAAAAGTCATAAACAAACTCTAGAAAAATGTTATGACAACCCAAATTAAACAAAGATGTTATGACATTCGTTTGACCTGAAGCAATCTTGCATAGTTCCTTACCCTGAATGCTAGAATTAAATAAGGCATGGAAAAGTCATCCTTATTATGTAAATTCCTTTTTCTTGATATTATAGCGACATTGATATTTCATATAAATAATGTAACACATTATAACATCTGGGTATGGCCATACACTTCTTAGTTTACTGATTAAGTGGCTAATGATATCTTCTCTCTCTTTGAGAGTCGATACTCTCATCACTTCTATCAAACTTTCTAACATGAAATAAAGAATACCTAATCGTACATGTACTTGTCACCTTGCTACGGACATATTAGGCACTGTTAAAGTAGATAAAAATCCATCTAAAGTTTCATAGAGATTTCTGGTCTAAGATCTCTAATGTAAGACTTACAAATGAGAACCACTTATGACTTAGAACCATGTAGTGTTCTCACTAGCAGATCTAATCCAAATACCATGTCCTAGACATGTATCCATGATTTTTGATTGACATCTTATATCTTTGTGTTCTGTAGAACCGAAACCACAAAGTCAGAAACACACTCATATAAGTTCTATCATAATATAAGATACTCATATAAGTTCTATCATAATATGCACAAAAATAAACATGGTAAAACTGAATATGCCTCAATTTATTAATCAAATAAAGCAAAACAATGTTTATTGGTCTAGGGCTAGCGCTAACATTAGAGGAGTCAACAGACAAGTGGGCACGTCGTCAATGGAAGCAAAGGCTACGTAGAGGGGACAATGGTCGCGTATGAAAATAGACAACAATGGATTCAATTTTGAGCACTAAAGGGTGCATTTATATTGATTGAGTATCAATATTTACAATGCATATGGAGCACCAATGGGTGTATGATTCGTTATTGAGTACCAATAGGTACGCTTGAAAAAATGAGGGCACCAAAGAGTTCAAATAATAGAGGCATTCATCTTATTATAGCATTGTTAACTATAAGTATTTTGGAAAGATATGGAAAGTGAAATGACTATGAATGGATACATTTGAAATTACATGTGTATCATACACATGTTGAGTGTACTCAGCTAGAAAGTGGTGTTGGATCAAGGGTGATCAGCATTTGAGTCCCTGATTTGTTTTGATAATGTTTCAACTCATAAAAGTGATAAAGTGTGATGTTCAAAATTAAATGCTACTTATTTGTAATTGATTCAAAAACATGGATATATTTTTATCCTTATAGTAAAGAATACTCGACAATGAAACTGTTTACACATAAATTTCAAGATACAATACATCAATTCAAAACAACATATTTCATAACCCTTTTAACACAATCCATGTTTATTTAAAACGTGCTTCGGCAACCTTCCTTGTGGAGATCCTTCTAAACCTACACACACCATAAACAACAATCTAATGTGAGTAATTAAATATCTAGTAAGTACACCTACAACAGTTACCAAGGTAGTTAATGCATAAGTGCTCATTGGTAAAGTGTTTTAGTTGTTTTCCATGTTAAGGAAAAAGGAATCATCCTAATTCAATATCTATTTTAAGTAAGCATTAATATGTTATTCATTGTAAGGAAAGTAAGCATTAGTACGTTATTCATTGGAAGGAAACCTCATTCTTGATTATTCCTTACCTTAGAGCTTCATGAGATGTTACTACGTTCCTTTAAATTTCTCCTTCCTTACTATTTAGTGTATGAGAACGGTCTGAGGAACGGTTTAGGTAACCAGTTTTCTAGCCCGTTTCCCCTTTCTAAAAGTTTCTGTAAGTGAAATGGTTTGGGAAACGGTTTGCACAAATCGTTCCCAAACCCGTTTTGTCTCCACAAAATATCTCTAGAAGTGAAACAATTTGCAGAATGGTATACAAACCGTTCTGGATCCCCTTTTCCCCTTCCAAAAAGTCTCTGGAAGTGGAACGGTTTGGGAAACGTTTTGCACAAACCATTTCCAAGACCATTCTCCCCTGCTTCCTGCTAATTTCAGTAACTTATCACAATACAGATCAATCAAAACAATCATCCAAGTTCACACTTGTATAAATAACCCACCACCATCATTTTTATACTTAATATTCACATTATTACCATTCCATTATCATTTCTTTAGTCCATTCCACAACAATTCATTTTCATACCACGCTCATAATCCATAATACGAGTTAATGCATACTCTGTCCAATTCACTCAACAACCACTTACAAGTTTATCACTACGTTTATTCAAATACCATGTTTATAACTCAAGTTATATCAACTTATCCTATGAGCCATACACAACCATCCATTAACACATTTCATTTTTCCAAAATCTCCTTTTGATCAAGAACATAAGCAAATTCATTTTCTTATTCATTCATATTATTTATCTCTTTCATTCACAACATCAATGCACGCATATAATCACAACTATCCAAGCCACATTAATTCATTTCATACCATTCATACCACTTACAACACACATTAATTTCATACACATGTGTTCATCAATGAATACATCCACAACAAACACGTATGCACCCATTGATAAAGGTCAAACCAAAACATTCCTTTAATTACAACATAGCATTAGTTTTCACCCATACCATCTCATTTAGCACAAGAAATGCAATGAAATTGAAATGCTAATGCACTTCCACACAAACATGCCATATATCAATCCAAGTCACTTTAACTCGCACAACTAAACCATAAAATCCATAATATCAACCATGTACATGATGAACATGTCATTTCGGTGTTTTTGTCATCAATCAATCCAACACATACACATATCAACAACATTCACACTTCTGCATCATTCTTCAATAATTGCATAACATGTGGGACTGAATTTTTAAAACCTTTTATCCAAATATTCCATATATTTTAAGAAATGATATAGAAATTAAATCAATTGAGAGGAGAGAGAAAATATACACATGACTTTTTATAAAACTCAGCCTAAACCTTTTTAACAAAACATACACAAATGCAGAAGCTAGCAAAACAGTTTGAAAACCAACCCAAACTTCAACATGCGTGTATACATACATATATGTACAAATATGTACGGTCAAAATCTTAAAACATGAAAACTCTGGAGCCAGACCTCAGATGTATATTGATGGGAAACTCTGATCACTATGCACTCCGGTCCAGTAGTAACAGCTACTACAATCTGCACAACATTAAACAACCACACAAGGGTGAGTATAATCAAATACTCAATAAGTGTTACACAGTTTACAGTTTTAATGATGTACAGGGGAATTTCCAGTTACCACAGGTTGGGCTCGATGAACATGAGGTCGTGCTCATCCCTTCATTCCCAGTTGGCTTGGGTCGTGCCATGTAGAGCATAAGGTCATGCTCGTCATATTTTCTATATTATTCATAAGCACGGAACGTGCTGCCTAGATTGGTTCTCAGCACGATGGCATGCTGGTCAGCACGAAGGCTGTGCTGATTGTAACATTCTCGTCCTAAAATTACACAATTAATGTAATAAGTAAAATGTTTAATAAAAAATAAGAATTTAGGTAATAAAATGAAGAAAATAAATTATTGGAAACAAGCTTGAGGAAGGTTGATAAAAGGTTGATGAAAGGTTGATGTTTAGTGACTAAATAACCCATGAAAGCCTCAAAACTGAGAACTACACGTGGTAAGGGAGGAAAAATGTGTGGTGGGCACGACCACACATACTCCACGCCCACCACGCGTACTTCTCTGATTTTGGGAAAAAATATAAGTTTCTCTTGATTGAGAAATCATTAGAAAGTCCCAAATAAAGCAAAGAAGAAGGAGAGAAAGGACAGAGGGAGCGACAGGGTTTAGAGAGGGAATTGAGTGAGAAATTTAAAGATTTTGGCGAGGGAATGAATTCGAGTTATTGAATCAATCATAGTTTCGAGTCGGGAATCTATTGGTATAGTTGAAAGAGGTAAAATATGAAGTTAATCATAAATTTTTACAAGTTATATTATTGAAAGGATTATTGAAATGGTTATAGAATTGATTTAGAATTGATTGAAGTTGAGTAATTGATGATGAAAGAAAAGTTAGGGATTATTAGGGTTAGGATTAGGGTTTTGTAAAATTGAAAAGTGAAGCTAACAGATTTATTAGGGCATGCATTATAAGTTTTTTGTGTTGAATTTTATAGAAAGATTGGTATATGTTATTATAGGACGACAGAATAGGTGAGCCAGACAGGATACCAGTGACGTCAATCTGAGTATTTCAGTTGATAGGTGAGTAATCTACTGAATTTAAATATTGGTTATATGATTTATTGTTATGATGATTATATGAGAATGTATAATATATACATGAAGATGTATTTATATGAAAATATATGACTGGAATTGAATAACATATTAATATGAAAATGAAAAGTAAAATACAAAAAAGGAAAGTGGAAAGTTATCCCTGATATAAAGTAAACAAGTATGTGAATGTTGTATATGTGTGATTTGTATATATAAGTAATATATAGGCAATGGTTACAGATTCACAGTTTCAGTCGTACAGGATATCAATACTGTTACAGCTTCGGTTGTACAGGATCACAACATTGGCTATACAGATTCACAGCTTAGGCTGTACAAGATTAGAGGATTTTATATGAACGATATTGTTATAACTATGATTATGGTTGTTAATGAGATGATTGCAAGTAAGTGGAAAATGTTAGAATATATTGAATTACATATGATTATTGATTTAAAGATTATTCACTAAGGTCGTAACTCACGCAACTGCGATTTTGTTTCAGGATCCAGTAGTGAGCTGAGATTCACGCAACTTGTCAGGTGGGTCGACTGCTACTTTTGGACCATTTTCTCTCTCCTCATCAGAGCTTGGCCTAGGAGTTTGAGAGTTGTTGCATGTTTTGGTTGTTCATAGGACATGTTTGGTTAATAGAGTGCTACAGATGTTTGTTTGTTGAGATTGATGATGGTTATATGTATATATATAAGTTTCTTATTGTTTGAGACTAATTTAAATGTTGAGGTACATGTTGATAGATATAAACTGATAAGTGCTTGAGAATTGTTTATAGGTTGAGATTGTTGTATTGGTGTGCAATATGTAAATATGGTTATATCCAGGTTACAATAGTTATATACCAGTTCTACATAAAGTATGAACTTTGTATATTCCAGAATAACGAGCATATTAAGTTAGCATAAAGCTTAATCTATGGATATGCTAACTATTATGATCAATATTCTAAGTATATGGCGGAGTAATTGTTCACTGAATATTCAACCTATTTGTATGTATAACTAGTAAGATTAAGAAAAAGATCAACTGTAATGGAAGAGAATGAAATAGATACATATGATGGAAAAGTTTTAAAATATATGGTATTCATATGAATATGATTAATTAGTACGTGATTATGGCTATGTTTGGTATGAGGTCAGTGGAAGAGGGGAAGTTAATTGAAGAAGAAGTTTTTTCCTTTGTCTTCTTTGGTTATCACAAACTAAGGAAGTTGCTCATTTTGATGGGAAGTAACTTCCCCCATGTAGGGGAAGAAAAATTCTTGGGGGATAGATGTTTTTTTTTCTTCCCTAGTATAGATTACATATTTACCCCTAGTTTCTTCATTATTTTTTTCATTTAAACATCTAATTAAATTATATATATATATATATTACAATTATTATTATATGATAGATTTAGCTTAATATTTTTATTTTAATTTATAATAATAATTTTTAATTAAAAAAATTAA
>CANYCX011044027.1:0-11594 GCA_948193385.1 Breynia disticha f. nivosa | reverse complement strand
TGTGAAAGGGCAAGAAGACGATGTATATCTGCTAAAAAAGGCTTTGTATGGCCTAAAGCAGGCACCTAGAGCTTGGTACAGCCGAATTGATGAACACTTGATGAAGTTGGGATTCAAAAATAGTTTCAATGAAGCTACCCTCTACATCAAAGGTGATGAGATCACTTTTGTTGTTCTTTCATTGTATGTGGATGATTTACTTGTTACAGGAAGTAACTTGGAACTTGTGAATAAATTCAAGAAAGACATGCAGCAGACCTTTGAGATGACTGACTTGGGAGAGATGACATATTTTCTTGGAATGGAGGTTCAGCAAAACAAACAAAATGTGTTCATCTGTCAAACAAAGTATGCCAAAGAAATTATGAAAAAATTTAGAATGGATGAATGCATAAGTGTTCTGACTCCTATGAGTAAAAATGAGAAGCTTAGCAAGAAAGATGAAGCTGAGAAGATTGATGAAATTCTTTATAGAAGTCTAGTGGGTTGCTTAATGTATTTAACAGCCACAGGACCTGATATCTTATACTCTGTAAGTCTACTATCTAGATTTACAAATTGTTCAACTGAAACTCATTTTACAGCTGCTAAAAGAGTTTTAAGATATGTGAAAGGAATACTAGATTATGGAATCAAGTTTTGTGCTAGTCAGATATGTGTTCTAAAGGGATATTCTGGTAGCGATTATGGTGGTTCTGATGATATGAAAAGTACTTCAGGTTATTGATTCAATTTGGGGTCAGGAATGTTCTCTTGGTGTAGTAAAAACAAGAGATTGTGGCACAATCAACTGCAGAGGCAGAATTTATTGCAGCTACAATTGCTGCAAATCAAGCTTTATGGCTTAGGAAGGTGTTGCTTGATCTGAATTTGCAGCAAGAAAAATGCACAGAGGTGTTTATAGATAATCAAGCAGCAATAGCTATCTCAAATAATCCAGTCTTTCATGAAAAAACTAAGCATTTCAACATTAAGTTGTTTTTCTTGCGGGATTTGCAAAATGAAGGCGTTGTTGGATTAAGGCACTGTAAATCAGATCAAAATTCAGCAGACATATTCACAAAACCTTTACCAACGAGCAAATTTGAGTTCCTTCGAGAAAAGCTTGGAGTTTGCAGCATCAAAGCCAAAGAGTGTTGAAAGTTTGGCTTATCTGCTACAATCCTAGCTGGATTATTTTTTTAGTTTATGATTTTTGACTTGTTCCATTTAGTGTTTCCTGAGTTGGTTTTCTTAAATTATGGAGTGTTTTTCTTAAATCATGGAGACATGTTCCATATAGTGGCTTATTTTCAGGAGTTTTTGTGAGTATTTAAACTCATCTGCTAACAATAAAAGAAGTAGACTTTAAAGCTTCAAATATTCTTCTCCTCTTGCTCAATCAAAAAATTTGTTTTTTTTGTCTAATAGATATTCTACTCCACTAATTCCCGATACTGGCAACAACAACAGACCTATGCTTTTTATACCCATTTTTTTCAAGTCCTCCATTTATCATTTTCTTACTCTGCATCGCAATTGGGTTCGACAATTTCCTTGGCGTCTTCCATTTGTGGTGCGCTCTGGCTTTTTCCCTCTCTCCACACTTAACTCTGCATCGTAAAGTTCCGGACCGTAGAATTATCAGTAGTAGTGAATTAGGGAGGCTCCAGATTCTCTAATCTTCTTATTATTGCTCAAATTTTAACACTTCCTCAAAGCAGCAAGAGAACAAAAGGACTGGAGCATTACGTAAAAGAATCGAGTAGTTTAAAGTTAAAATTTGGTTTTGAAGTAATAAATTGGATTTTGCTTATAAATGTAGTTTAATATGTTGTACACGATTAAGAATTTATTTGATATGTATTAAATTAATGGTCAACTTACTACGATACTATTTTACTTATACATCAAAAGAGCAATTCTCTGTCATGGAAGAATGTTTGGTAGAAAATAAAAACTTCCCTACAACGAAAATGAAAGTCAAGGCGTGGTGTATGGAAAATTTCCACGCGTCTTCGTGAAATATTCCGATAATTAATGCTCCTAAATTTTGTGATAAATATTTTCTTATTGTTTTTGTGTTATTTGTCTTTCTCTCTTTTAAACTACTCACTTATCTTGATTTGAGCTATAATGGAATTACTAATTGTTTTCAAAATGAAAATATATCTCATTTTTTTTAATTACTAAGGTCTCTCTTGAATTGATTTAATTGATTGCAATGCAAATTTCTCTTTGTAACTTATTTGCGTTGATCTGTTTCAATATGAACATGCATCTACTTCATTAATTCTTTTTTTTAGGTTTTGAAAGATTAGCAGAATTGAACAAGTTGAAACATGATTTATCTCATAACAATTTCAGCAACAACATTTTACCGTCTTGATTAATCAAAAGGATTTTACCATATTTTTATTAATCAAAAACCTTAAATTGAGTTATAATACAAACATTAAGTATCAAATTACACAAAAAATTAAATTCAATATTATATTTTAAACATAACATTAGGTTAAAATTTAACCTTAATCCCAAAACAAGGTGTTATTAAGCAATGGTATTTTTTGGGATCAGAACCCAATTAATGTTCTGCCCCACCAAGTGTTCCCCTCCTTTGATCAACCTTAAGTGACATTCAACAGAAGTTTGTCCACACTCCACCATCTTCTAACCATCAAATCAAATTATTACTCTCTCTCCTTTTAATTAAGTGTTTTTTAAAATTTAAAATTTTATTTCAAAAAAATTGTCTTTAAGAATTTAATATATTCTTTTAAATATCTCTCTTTAAATTTCATTCTCAGTATCTAAAAACTAAAGAAGTCTAGTTTTCTTGAAACTAAGATAAAAAAAGCTTTTTAATATTAAATATTTTTTAAAACTACAATAATAAATACACTGGAACAATAAATTTTAAATAAAAATAAAATAATTTTTTTTACTTATTAAAATTATTTCTTAATAAATCTATCTATTATTAAAAAAAATTATTTAAGAATGGAAAAAATAATATTTTTCCTCAATAAAATAAGCAGGGCATGGAGTTATCAAAACTCACATTCGAAAACTGTGTAGTGGACGAATGTTTTGGTAGAAAATAAACATCCCTACAACGAAAATGAAAGTGAGGAGTGGTGTTTGGGTTGCATATTCTTCCTTGGAAAATTTCCACACGTCTTCCTCAAATATTGCGATAATTCTCCTAAAGAATCTGGAAATACCTACAACAATATTGCTGAATAATGAGTTCTGGAATAAAGAGTACATACAAAATAGTGTTCATAATGTATTTTTCTTTACAATTATCAATTCTTTTGTACTTAAACTTTGTGATAAATTTTTTATTATTGTTTCTGTGTTTTTTTTTCTCTTTCAATTGATGAATACTTTTGAACAATAGTTTTAACTACTTTTAGATTGTTATATGTTCAATTATTTGAGTTAAGATAATTCATTGTGCATTTTTAATACTTCAATTATTGGTATAATTTTATACTTAATTGTGTTGGAGTGCTCACGAGACTGGTCGGAACAAAGATAAAAAATCTTCAACCTTGTTCCATACTTAAGAGATTTTATTTTGAAGATTCAAACTCATTTCATAGATTGAAAATCTTCGTCTCATCCCGAAAAATCTTCATTCTTTGTCTCGTCCCGTTCCAAAATTCAAATTCGGGACGAGATGAAGATCGAAGATTTTGGGACAAAATTCAAATTTAAAAAATGACCTAATTTTTTTACAAGAAACAACAATACAAAATATCATCTATATAAAATTTAAAAAAGTAACACAAATCAACAAAATCATTTATTTTTCACCAGTTTAGAAGATCACAAATCTCGAGCCTCGTCTCATAGTTCGGAGATTTTATTTTGAAGATTCAAAACAATCTCATAGGTTGAAAATTTTCTTCCCATCCCATTTCAAAATTTCAGTACTAGACGAGACAAAGATTGGAGATTTTGAGACGGAGAAAATTGGTTCCAAGATGACAATGGAAATTTTTTTTTTAAAATCCCTATTTTTTTTACAAGAAACTACAATACAAAATATCATTCTCATAAAATTTAACAAAGTAACACAAATCAACAAAATTATTTACTTTTCACCAGTTTAGAAGATTAAAATTTATTTTATTTTTTCAAATTTCTCCTCCAAATAGCTAGTAGCTATCCAACTCTTCCAAAAAATGCAACTTCTTGTCATTTCTCTAACTCAACGTAGGCATCAATCTCATCCAAGAAATCATTATTTCGCTTCTATACTATGAATTGTTACTTTTGTGGCTTACAGTCTCATAGTGAGTTAGTGGGCTATTGAGTTTTTGTGTGTGTGTATGTTTGTATTTAATTAGTAATTTATGCTTACAAGTTGTTGGTTTCTAAATAAACGAAGGCTTCAAACGAGTTCAATTATTTTTGTTGGAGGATTTGAGATCCAAGAATGACTCATGTTTGATGCTCATGTTATGACTTTTGTCAACAAAGATTACAATTGAGCACTCGTTTCTTGTTTGTCGTATGAAAAAGATTATTGGAATGATGTTGTCGTCCAAAACTTCATCTAAGTTTTGTAGAAGAAATATTTCACTGGCATTATGATAGAAACAATTGGTTCTGGTAGGTTTTTGATAGTCTTATTGTAATAAAAATCTCATGTTGAAAAACAGTATACATTCTACTCACTCTTTTTTTTTCTAACATAGTCGATAAAGTTCACAAATTGAACAAATTCAGAATAAAATAGTAACAATTAGTCATCTTCATCTCTATAAAATAAAGCTCACAAATTGAACAAATTCAGAATAAAATACCTGGTATTTTCAAACGTTGCAAATTGATTAATAAAGTCGGGTGTCTTTCGAGACAAGTTATTGGAAGCTACACTAAATGGGGATATTGACTTCAATTGTATTATTTGAGATGGAATTTTTCCTTCCAGATGATTGTGAGAAAGATCCAAACACTCTATGTCCTTTAAATTTGAGAATGTTGATGGAATTGACCCTCTCAAATTATTGTGAGACAAGTTTAATGCCATAATTTTGGTAAGATTTTCAAATTAAATTCATGAGGCATTTTACTAATTAATTTATTACAAGAAAGATCAATTCAAATAATAGTGCGAGAACGTTCCATTATATAAATAAGAAACTCTTTGTTATGAACTCTATAGAGCTACTGGGAGTGTTTGTCCCGTAATCTTGATAACCAGGTTTTACACAAGGCGGGATTTTACCAGAAAGGTTGTTGTTAGAAAGATCAACAAAATGTAGGTAGTCCAACATGCATAACTTAGTTGGAATTTCACCTTCAAGATAATTGTGAGTCAGTAGGAGAAAGTTGAAATATGATAATTTTTCGAAGCAATTTGGAATTGTACCAGTCAAAGAGTTGTGATTGACTACTAATACTCTAAGTATGAGGAATTGCTAAATGCCAATGAAAGTGATCCATGTAGATTGTTTTTGGCCAAGTACACTTCCCTCAAAGTACTGCTAGAGAAAATGAGTAAGCTTCCACCGATATTATTTTCTGAAAGGACAAATACATATAGCGATGAAAAATTCAAAACTTTTGGCAATTCTCCAGACAAGTGATTAATGGACAAGTCCTAATACTCCAAATTTGGAAAATATGATCCAAAATTTGTAGGAATTTGGCCGGTAAAGAAGTTGCTTGAAACATCCAAAGATGACAAACTCACATGAGAGTGAGTTGGCAGTCTGTGTGAAGAGATTAGTTTATTACAAGAAAGATCAATTTCAGATAATAGTGCAAGAGCAATTCCTTCATATGAATAAGAAAAACTCTTTGTTGTGAACTCTATAGATCTTCTGGGCTCCATTCGTCTGTAAGGTTGATCCAAATTATGACTAGATTTCAAACAAGGTGGAATTTGACCAAAAAGTTTGTTATTAGAAAGATCTACAAAATTTAGGTTGTCTAACATGCAAACTTTCACCTTCAAGATAATTGCGAGCTAGTTGGAGAAAGTTCAAATTTGACAAGTTTCCAATCTATTTTGGAATAGTACCACTCAAAAAGCTTTTGTTGAGTACTAATATTCTCAAGTATGAGGAGGAATTGTTAAATACCCATGGAAGTGATCCGTGCATATTGTTTTTGGCCAAGTACACTTCACTTAAATTTAATGAGCTGGAGAATGTAGGTAGACTTCCACTGATGTCATTTTCTGATATGTCAAATAACATTAGTGATGAGCAATTCAAAATTTTTTGGTAAATCTCCCGACAATTGATTAATGGACAAATCTAAATATTTTAATGAGCTCAGGTTACCAATTGAAGGGGGAAAACTGTTGTGGGTCCAGTTCCATTTTTTTTATGTGTTTGCTTTTTTAAAAGAAGAAAAGAATAGAGAGTGTGGAGTTTAAAAAAAAAATAGTGTTATTTTTTTCTCATCCATCCATTCCGGCCAGCAGTTTTCCGACGCCATTTACCAGAGGTTCCACCGTCGGATTGTCACAAAATTTGGATATCATCTTCGTGACTTGTAGTTCTTCATTGTCAACGGTGGAGATCGTGTTTAGAGGTTGAAAACTTGTTCGTTCGTGTTAGGGAAGATTGCTGGTGAGTATTATCATTCTCTGTTCCGTCCAGCTATCTTCCGACGTCATTTTCCGGAGATTCCACCGTCGGATCGTCACGATTTTTGGACAGCTGCCTCGTGACTTCTGGTTCTTCAGTTTCAACGGTGAAGATTGTTTTTAGAGGTTTTGATCCTATTCTTTTATGCTAGGACAGATTGCTGAACTTGGTTGGTTTATTGTTGTTGTTGTGTTCTCTTATTGATTGATTGTTGTTGGTGGGTGTTAACATTGTAAGACTTTGTTAGGTTTGTTTTGCCCTCAATTTATCGTAATAAGAGAAGAAGGGTGGACTCCTCGAAAGGTCCTGTGGTTTTTTACTCTTCACATCGAAGAGTTTTTTCCACGTATAAATCTTGTGTTGATTGGTTGATTACTTCCATTTGCATAATTGTTTAGGTTGATTGATTGAATTGAGAATGAGTTAATTTTCTTGGAGACTTAATTTTGTGGGCATTATTATTGTGACTACACTTTGGGTCTTTCAAAAACTACCATTGAGTTCATTGTGGGACATCTCTAAATCAAACAAAGTTGGAAAATATGATCCAAATTTTGTAGGAATTTTTCCGCTCAAGTAATTTTTTGAGATATCTAAAGTTGACAAATTCACATAAGAGTGAGTTGGTAGTCTGATAGTTGCTGACAAAGAATTATTGGATAAGTAAAGCTCTTCAAGTCTTGTATTATTCTCTAACAACCAATGTGGAAACTCCCCCCTCATTTATTATCACTTAAATCAAGCGTTTGCATATTATGTTGGCTGTAAAGAAATCTGAGAAAGCATCCTCGGTATCCATCACCAATCATATAGAGTTCTTCGAATTAGAATTTTGGAATCAAATTATGTCAGTCTGTCTCGACATATAATTATTACCAAAAATGTCTAAATAGGAAAGATTTGAACAATTGTAAAATGGAATAAGGGAGATTGGAATTTGAAAGTTATTGCCACCAAGTATTAATGTTTGGATGGAATTCATTGGGATGTGGGGAGAAGAAGAGATATTTTCCCCAAATGAATTTATAGACAAATCTAAATGTTGAAGGGATTTCAAATTTGATAGTACATATGGAGGTAATTTGCCACAAAAAATTATTGTTGTTCAAATCTAAATATTGAAGGGATGTGAAATTTGATAGGCTGTAAGATAATCTGTCACTGAGATTGTTGAAGCTCAAATCTAAATATTGAATATATGTGAAATTTGAAAGGCAAGTAGATAATTCGCCAGTCAGATTCTTCAAGCTCAAATCTAAAGATTGGAGATGGTTGAAATTAAGGTTGCATAAGCCTGAAAAATGAGAATTCATTTGTAATTAGTAAATTAGCCTACTATTTAACTTCAAATGGGGAGCACATGGTGGTTATGAAATTTATGAATTGGTATGTTGATATTGGATAAATCTTACTAAGATAAAATTTATCTTTTTATATTTCAATAAATCTTATTATGATAAATATTTAGTTATTATCATATATTTTTGAATGAAAAATATAGACTAGTTATTTAATCTTTTCATTAGGTTAAAAATTTTAACTTATAAAATGAAGTGTTTTTTATGATTTGTTTGATTAAATTAAATTGTTATATTTTTAATTATCAAATATATTAAAAATAACTAAATATTTAATATTTGAAATTAAACATTTAATTAGTTTTATCAAACATATCATAGTTTGAGTGTTTTTTTGGTACCAATGCTCATGCTGCTGTATACTCCATATTGTTGTAAAACGTCGGAGTCATGTATTTCTAACGAAGTGCATTTTCCAACAAAAAATTACATCAAAAAATGATGTACTCCCTCAGTTCAATAAAGATATACACAATTTAATTTTTACAGTTTTTAAGAAATTGATAGTTTTGTTAGTTAAAGTTAGTTAAATTATGCATTATTACTATTATGTCATTAAAAATTTTTGTTGAAAAACACTCATCCATTAAAAATTTTGTTCATAAATGAGGATAATTTACTATGCTTATGTACTTAATTTTATTATCTACAATAATTATTTTTATCTTTTTTTTGACAAATAATTATTTTCAAGAGAGTATGAGTTCTTTTATTTCATTATTCATTACTTTTACTACAGAACAACAACGTTGGCTTTGCTGTGAAGAATTTTTTTTAATTTTTGTTTTTACAATGGTTTATAGCCACTAAACTCCTCTTTTGGTTAGAGGTAACTTTGAATCATTGAAATAAAATCGTGAGATTTTTTGTTTTTATTTTCTCATGTTGATTCATTTAAGTATTGAATATTTCTCTGCTATAATTTTATGGTTATTTCGTTCGATTGCTAAATTGACCATTTAGTTTTATTGATTGTTATAATTTACTGCTAGGTTGAATATTACTTCTGTAATTGTATAGTTTATTTGACTGGAGTAGCAACTAAAAATTATTGTTACTACATTAGAACTATAACTTTTAGGAGAATTATTCAACTTGATTAAATATATTGTTGTATGTATATTGTCATTGTCTTTCTTGTTTTTACTGTTATTGATTGATTAAATTTGAGATTGTATCCAGATTGTCAGTCAATAAGTTTTAATTAGAATATATGTTTCATTACTAACTTCATTTTTAGTTTGTCGATTCATTTTTAGTTTGTCGACTGTAGTTTAATTTGGTTGCAGACGACAACATTCACTAATATGTTCATCATAAATGAGTTTGAAAAGATAAGTCTGCCTATATATTGGAACATTATGTATATATAGAAAGTGTGCTTATCTTTATAGGATAGAGAGAGTAATATTTTATTTGCGATTTCCACTTCACATTTCTTTATTACTATTCTACTCAATCAATTATAATTTTATCTCATCTTGGTTCAAAAAAATTATAATTTTATCTCAACTAATTTCTATGCCTTTTAGAGAACAAGAATTCTCTAAATTCTTTATAAAGTTTATTTTTGTAGTTTTAAATATAATTGAGCATTCAATATGGTGATCATGTTTGTGCAACAAAGGGGCTAAAAAGATTAATCATGTTACCTTGCAGATTATCCAATCCATGTCCGTCACAGAATGATAATGACTTTAGAGAAGACAATGTGCTAAGACTGCGAAAGAAGTTGTCACCAACAACCTAACTGTCCAAGTACAAATTCTCCAAAGTTTTGAACTTTGCGAATCTGTGTCAAAATGCATTGCTATGATCATGTAGATGATTTGAAAAAAACAATTATCTTGCAATTAAAGTTACAATTACTTGCACACTTACCATGAACGAAGCTTGACATTATTAAATTGTTGCTCATTAAGTAAAGACTTTAAGGACGAGAATAGTGTCAGTGATTTTAGAAGAAGAGGCATTTCATTGTCCGTCATTTCTTCTAGAATGATGGTTTTAAGATTTGGTGGAGCTCTAACATCTGCATATGTAATGATATCTGCTTCATCAAAGATAATTTTTAATTAATGTATGAAATCAAGTTTGCTTATTAAACTGTTACCTTTGTGGGCTACAAATTCACTTATGTTCGTATTGCCACTCAAGTTTATGTCTTCCAAATTCTTTGAAGAAGCTAGCTCTGCCAAGAAAGACATTAAAATAATTAAATTTATCGGAAACAATAGTTGGGTTGCACAAAACAAATTTTAACTTTGGCAATAAATAAAATTACCTTTGAGATTTATTGATCCTTACAAGTTGTTGTAGCTTATATATAATGATTTCAAAAACGAAAGTCTACTTAAAGATGGTAAATATTATTGTTGAAATTCTTGTCAGATAAATCAAGATATTTCAATTTGTTCAATTTTGTTAATCTTTCGAAACCTACAAGAAAAAAGAGTCAATGATGTAAATGCATCTTCAATTTTTTGTTTTTAAAAAGGTAAACACAATAAGCATAGAGAAATTTGTATTACAGTTAATTTGATAAAAACAAGAGGGACCTAATTGATTAAACAAAAAAGAAGCAAGAGACTAGTGCTGACCTTCATTCTAGAGACAACCAATAATATGATTGTAGCTCAATTGAAGATAAGTGAATTGTTTAAACGGAAGAAACAAAGAGACATTCAAGTGTATATATATATACACACACACACACACACACACACACACACACACACACACAAATCTCCCAAATCCGAATCCCTTGCCAAAGAAAGGTCAAGATGGGTAACTCTTCCGGTATGGGCATCGCACTCGATCCCACTCCAATCACAACAGTTGGCTGAGTTATCCACTGGAAACAAAGATATATCGAAAGAAGATTGGAGTTGCAACAGACCAACTCTCTCATCTTCCAAACAAGGGGCATTTTCCCGAAAAAGAGTAAAAAAAAATAATTCTCAAATAATAGTTGGTTTTTTAGAAATTCCCATTTTGTGGTGGTTTGAAAATTATTTCTCAAATTATGGTGGTTTTTGTCATGTCAAGTGACATTCCAAACTCCTCCCTTTCGAATGTCACTTGTCATTAATAAAAAAAAGAAAATAAATGATTAAGAAATGATTATAAAAATAATTGTAATAATTGGATGATAACATGGAAGAATGAAGTTGTGTGGTTAAGTGTAATGAAATGATAAATTAATGTTGTAATAAATTTTTTTTAAAAAAATAAATAATTACAAAATTAAAAATATAAAAATAAATAAATATATTTATATTGGAAAATTTAATTTATGTATAAAATATATTAAATTATTAATTAATTAAACTAAAATATTGATAATATAATTAAAGATAAGAATAAATATTATTAACTGTCATGAAAAATTAATTCTTAACAAGTATAATTCTACATGTCATCGTGACGTCGAGACCTGTGAATTATTGTTCTAAGACCAGTATCATGCTGGTGTTGACGATGAGTAGTGTTCATTTGAATATGTTCTGGACCCGGTTGCCGAAGAGACTGGTGCAAATCTTGTTCGAGATCTTGAGTGACAATTTGATATTGTTGACTGGCACATGAAGGAGGTGCGTGCATAGCAGTAAGAAAAGAGTCGAAAGACTGTCAATGAGAAGAG
>CANYCX011043908.1:0-10675 GCA_948193385.1 Breynia disticha f. nivosa | reverse complement strand
TGAGTCTGAGGTATTATATATAATGTTGAAGATTAGACCTAGCAAAAGCTGACTTGAGCCTTCAACCCAACAAGACTAGATACGAAGTTAAGCGAGTTGGGATTGGTATAAATGAGTTTGAGTCGTAAATGGGTTGACTCTGTTATGACCCGTTAAAAGTTTAGTTAAATATGTAAATCCGACATGACCCAATTACGACTCATTATGACTCGTTAAAAATTTATTAATAACTTTATAAAATAAAATATTTGAAACATATACAAAAATCTAATATAACAAATGTGAAAAAAAATATGTGAGATTTTTTTTAATATATGTTAAATTGGTTAATGTTAACTTATGACATAACATTAAAAAAATTGAATTTGTGTCATTTGTCATGCCTAATCGTGCACTCCTTAATCATATTGTCGAGTCAGAAATTGTCAATTTTATCTAATTGTGTCAGTTAGATTAGTCAATCCATCAACCCGTTTATTAATTGGGTCGGGTTTTGATTTTACTTTCTAACCCGTTTATTAAATGTGTTGGGTTTGAGTTTGCATTAATCATATTAACAGGTCATGTTGACCCGATATAAACCCGACCTGTTAACCCGAATTGCTAGATCTATTGAAGATTCATTCAAAGCAACATAAAATATATGCAATTTTAAATTTTAATCAAAATAAATTTAAATTCTACGTAAATTATATAATTTCTTAGAACATGCAAATTAATGTCTAAGATAGGTTCTAAGTGACATTAATGCAAGGTTCTAAGTGACATTAATGCATGTGCATGGTTTTAATTAAAGCAAGAGAGATAAAGGAAACAAATTTAATACATGAGTTATATGGATTGATTAATATGAGTTAATTTTGGATCAAGTCATCGAGTAGGGGAAATAATCTAAATTTTTTGATAAAATGTGATTATTACGTTTGTCACTAAAATTTGTAAAAAAATTAGAAAAGTCAATTGGACTAATTATAACATGATCAAATTAGATACAAACAGTTGTAGTCGTTAATGGTGGAATCTAATATTAATTTTGGGAAAATAATACTAGTGATATATGTTATCAAGTGTTACTAAAAAAGTAAAGCGTTAGTTGTTCACCTATATAGAGAAATAATCTAAATTTTTTGATAAAATGTGATTATTACGTATGTCACTAAAATTTGTAAAAAAATTAGAAAAGTCAATTGGACTAATTATAATATGATCAAATTAGATACAAACAGTTGTAGTCGTTAATGGTGGAATCTAATATTAATTTTGGGAAAATAATACTAGTGATATATGTTATCAAGTGTTACTCCAAAAGTAAAACATTAGTTATCTTATAAAATTTTAAACAGAAGGTTAAAATTAACGGATGCCCATGACGAGTTGGGTAGAATTGAGACCTAATAAATGTGTTAGATATTTGGGTCTACTGTGTAATTAATTATTTCACATAAGGATTAAATAGGTAATTTGTTCACCTATATAGAGGGTTAAAGTCCTTAGTTTACTAAGAGGAGAAACAGTTACCCATGAAATGAAAAAGGCATAACTTATTTTTCTTTGTGAAAAATATACAGACTCTTTTTTCCCCTCTTTTGGATATTAAGCAAATTATAGAGAAATTCAACTTTTTTTCTCATTGATAATTCAAGAAAGAAGTTGAATCAAAGATAGACTCATGCGTTGAATCTAATCAAGACTCTTAAAATTATTTGGTTCACAATGAGCAAAAACGATAGACTCATGCGTTGAATCGACAATTAGTTTGTTAAATGAGCAAAAATGATGATGCACCTTAATTAATTAATTAATTAAATTTTTTATCGTTAATTAGTCTAAGAATATTTTCTTAGTAAATATTAAGTATATAACAACTAAAGGAAATACAGAAATGAACATAGGTCATTAAGAGAGTGATTTAGAAGAAAAAAACTAGAGCATTTATCATTTTGAAACTTGATTTAACTTAAAAACTAGAGCCTCTAACATGTAATAACGCTCTTATGTAGGATGCCTCCCTTAGTTATACTCATTTGAACCTAAAGTTGGAAAAAGTAGGGATGAAATAATAAATAGTGTATTGCTTATTTTAAATTTCCTTGTTTTAAATGCGCAATTTGTTTTACAATGATTAATTATTGTATAATAAATAATGAATACTACTACCAAAGTTCATTTGTTTGGTCAAGCTAGAAACTATAATTGCAAAGATTGAAAGTAAGGTTTTTCAATCTATAATAAAAGCTAAGAGCTTTTAGCCACTGGATTGAGGATGTGCCATAATTCAAGGATATGATAAGTTCTCAATATAAATTGGACATTTGTTCCTATGTGACGTGAAAAAAGTGTTTCATTGTCTACATTGACTTGATAAGTTCAAGAATAAATGCAATTACTAAGTATCTATGCATGTATCATTGGATCTTAGGATCACGATCTGTTGACCATCAAAAGATACATAAATGCATAGTGATCAAAAGCTAAGTTCTTATATGATCTCTAAAATTAGTAAATTTAGTTTTAGTCAACTAAAAGGAGTTTTGTCCGAGGAGTTATTATTGATTACTGGCCAAGTAGTTAGGAGCAAATCGAACTACACCTAATCCAAATTCTATATGAACAATCTTGATGATGAAAAGCATCAACTTGATTGATTTTTTTTCTTAACAAAGACTTAGCCATTGCTAGAGAATCTTGGCATTTTTCAAAGTCAATTTTTGTAATGACAACTTAGTTATGATGAGTTCAAGAATAAGACACTGAAAAATAAACGACTTAAGAATTTTAAAATTCATGAGAATTGAAAGAAAAGATGGAATCTAAGAGAGGTTAAATGAACATGAATGTGTGTTCGAGATATTTCATTGAGAGAAATATTTTGATAATCAAAGGACTACACCTCTGAAAAATACACTATTCAATCTTATGCAACTAAGAAGTGTATTAGAGTTTCATGTTATACTTCAAATTTTTCACCTTCAGGAGGTGAACTCACTTAATGAAGAATTAAGTAATCTTTATGGATGTCCAACAAACTCTAAGTGAGAATGATTGAGACATGTTAGAAATGACCCAAAAAGTGGGAGTTACAAGCATTTGACTTTTAAAATTTGTTTTGCACAAATGTCAAAACCTATTACACTTCGTCATGTTTTTTTCTTGACTTAATTGAAAGAGAATTTCAATTAATCTTTCAATAAATGACAGCATCATTTATGTTGGAGTATGGACTACAAAATCTTTAATTCGTTAAGAGTATAATTGTGACGCTAAATTTTTCTTTTCAATAAATTATAATGTTTCCCAAAATCCTTAAAAATTATTCGCAATTATAACCACTCCATGGTTGCTATGAAAAGTTAACCTAACAATATATAAGAATATATAAAACTGCATAATCATAAATCAAAGGTTAGAGGAAAAACATTTACATCCACAATAGAGTTTTACAAAATAATGAAATCGTTTCAAATGAATCTGTCGTCGCACCCTCGCCCCAGTATGGAATCCTCCGCCAACCTGCTCTAACACAAACAATCACAATAGAAATAGGTGAGTATAAAACTCAGTAAGTGGATACCTCATACGTCACTTAACAGTCCATATAAAGTCTAATACACTCGTTCATTTTATTTTCATCGTTATCTTAATTACTAAGGTTTGGCTTTATATCTTCGTGAAGAGCTCTACTCTTTTCATTATATACTAGGGTACACTATCTAAGTGTTTAATCCAAGTTTTCTTTAGTGCTATTTAGTCTAAAAGGGTGGAATTTTAAGTTCCTAGATCAGCCCGGGTCATGTACTAACTCTGGGATGTTTTAGGGAAAAGAAGTGTATAGGTTATCACAACCCTCTGGACAAAAATAACGTAGGTTAACTGGCATGTTAACGTACGTTATTCATGCTACTCAAGAATAATGTATGTTTATCAGGAAAGTAACGTACGTTAACAGCCTCTGTAGTTCTCTTTTTACCTATTCAATTCGCACTGAACACTTAATTGAATTCCACCTCAACTAGCATCAAACTAAGTACTTTCAACACCATTACACACACATACTAATGCCCATATAAGTACATAAGGAGAAAACACATCAAACCTTATTCAATTAACAGAAGAATCACAAGTCATCCATGTATCATACTCTCATACAACAAACTAACTTTGTCCAAATTTATCCTACACATTCAACCACACTCAAACTTACTTCCTTACGAACACTTTCCTCTGTAGCATTCATCATATTATATTCACCCTAATCATACCACATATGTAAAATAACACAATTCAAGCGCAATCCACATTCTACATTACCAAGCACAAAACATATATCATACATGTACATAGATCACTTAAAACACAATACCAACATTCTCATACAACATACCTCTTCTCGTTGTAACGCCCCAAAAACACTATGGTAATATTACGAGAAATCGGCAGAAAATGCCTAAATTTGGCCTGAAACGGCCAGCTAGGTCGTTCCTCATGACCGTTTTTGTTTCCAGAGTGGAAACAGCCAGAGGGAACGTCCATGTGGCCGTTTCCCATGGCCGTTTGGCATGTCTAGGAGTCAAAATAAAGTGCACGTTTTGGTTAGTAAGGGGAGAGAAAACAAGACTAAACAGAAACATAACCCTCCTAACTCATTTCCTTCGTAACCCTAACACAAAAACACCTCCCCAAACCC
Organism: Breynia disticha f. nivosa; assembly: GCA_948193385.1. NCBI lineage: Eukaryota > Viridiplantae > Streptophyta > Magnoliopsida > Malpighiales > Phyllanthaceae > Breynia > Breynia disticha. The sequence goes on along the minus strand of CANYCX011043908.1, from coordinate 5,991 downwards.
TTCTAAACCTTAAATCCTTCCTCCTAATGCATAGTAGCTCGCATATTCTTCCTGGAAATACCCCCACATGGACTCTAGGGTTTGTTGACGAGTTTAACAAGGTAAATTCTGATTTTTAGGAAGAATGTGTTTGATTTTGAATGGGTTTTTCTGGGGTTTTGTTGGCTTGCATTGTGAGTTTATGAATGATTAAAACTCTTATGGTTTTAGGAAGTGTAGGAAGAAGAGGTTAGTGAATGAAATATGGTAGGTAGAATGATTAATGAAGTTAATGTGGCATGTAATATGTGTAAGTATTTCAGTTCGGGATTCGAATCGTAGAACGGGCGAGGAGCTTGAGCTTGGAGCTTGAGCTTGGAGCCCGAGGTAAGTGTACCCAACACTTACAATTCGAAGTGTTGGTTTTGTGTGGACGTTCTTATGGTTGAGAAAAATTGTTGTTGTATTGCGATTTGAGGTTGTTGGAAAAATCATGAATGTGCTTATTTTTTATGAACATTGAGTTAGGTCATTAGTATGGAATTGAATTCGTAAAGATGAAACTAAACTTAAACTTGTTAAAATAGTAATAAGAGAATGTGATGACGGGAATGGCTAAGAAAAATGGTTTGGCGTGTTAGAATTATATGTTGTGGGAACGAAATAAAGTAATATGATTGATTGTGATTTAATTGTATATTTATGCCTTCTGTGGTATGAAAACGATACAAATGATGACCACTTATGTGTTGTTAATATGATTGTTAATATATGGAATTATGTATGGTATGTTGGAGCATTGGGGTTGAGATACGAAAATGTTGCACGCACATACATATATAAATGTACATGTTTATTAACATCTTGAATGTTAAATGTGGGGATTTGCCAATCGAGCGAAAGCTTAATATCTATGTGGGGATTTGCCAATCGAGCAAAAACTCAATATATATGTGGGGATTTGCCAAAAACTTGAGTGAAAGCTCATATGTGGGGATTTGCCAACTTGAGCGGAAGCTCTATTATTTATGTGGGCATTTACCAATTTTGGAGAGTAGTTTTCTCTCACGCGCGTTATAAGACCCCGGGGCATGCATCTAGTATAGTCGCATTAGCATTTCATGGTTATGCAACTATGTGGATTTTTGGAATTGGTATGGATGTGGAAATGATTATCCTTGTGGCATGAAATTGAATCTCTACTTGTTTGACTTGTCTAATTTGTTGCGAATTTGATTGTTGTAAGTGTGTGTTGGATGCGACTAAACGGAAATGGCATGTTGTGATGTTCTGAGATGTGGAAATGTGTGGAAAAATGTTGAGTGAAATGTTGGATTGATGCTTGAATGTTTAAAATGAGAAAATGCGTTCTGTTTTACTGTCTGCAGGTGCAAACGGCCAGTGGGAACGATCATATGGCCGTTTCCCATGGCTGTTTCCCTTATGGAAATTTTCTGGCAGGGAAGAACGACCAGTAAATGGCCAGTGTGGCCGTTTCCCCTGCCTGTTTCCCCTGTTCTCACTTATAAAAGAAAACAAATAAGCTGTGTTTGAGTTGTCTATTATGTGTGTTAATCAATGAACCTAATGTATAGTGAAATTGGAGAAGGTTAGGCCACAGAGGCTAAAGGTTCCCTTGCGCATACAGCTTAATAACCTATAAGGATCGCTTATTGAGTATTTTTAATACTCACCTTCTATTTTGCTGTGTAAATATGTGCAGATCAACAGTAGCGGTGCTGGACTACTCTTTTAGGCGGAGCGTGTGCGTGTGATTCTGGTAGCAAGTCGACTCCTAAATGATTTTTGGGATTTATCACACTTTTGAATTTTGTATAGCATAGAGCCATACACATGTGTTAGTATAGGCTTGGCATTTGCATTGGTTTTAAACCAAAACCATTAGCTTCCGCACTACTCTTGATTTTGTATTCGAACCGGTTTAAAATGAGATGCATAGTTGCCATTTTCACTATATATTTATATATGTACATTGTTTCGATTTGAATGGTGCTGATGTTTATTATTCACTTTAAAGAAAAAAATGGGAGTGAAAAATGAAGGTTTAACGAAAATGAACTTTGTAAAAATGGGCGTCACATTTAGTGGTATCAGAGTAGGGATTAGATTCCCTGCGGACTGAAACTGAAAACTGTTTTCATTGCATTGTTTTCATGAACTAAAGGTTTTTCAAATGGTGATTTGTTTAGGATGGAGCCTATTGAGGATGTATCACACGAGGTTACCGCTGAGTCCCAGGAGTCCGTACAGAGGCATGGACTAGCCCAGGACACGGAGCACCCGCTGCAACTGGTGGAGCACCATTTGCACCAGGTGCTATACCACCGTTTGACCCCGCCTACACTAAGTTTTTTCACGCGATGTTGCAGCAGATGTGGGGCAGAGAAGGGGTTCAGCATGGGGACCACAGAGAGGCCAGCAAGGGGAGGGCATCACTGTCGACAGAAACTTTAACGAGGTGCGCAAGCAGGGCGCGAAGTCTTTTGAGGGGACCACTAACCCGGTAGAGGCCAAGGACTGGCTCTGACATACGAAGCGGATGTTTAGCATATTGGGATGTACTCCGGGACAGAGGTTGAGGTATGCTACCTCATTGCTTGAGAAGGGAGCCTGGGATTAGTGGGAGGCAGTTCCCGGGAGTCAGAGCGACCCTCGTACTTTTACGTGGAACGACTTTCTGAGGGAGTTCACAGAGAAGTACACCCCTCCACTCTATCGCAGCCAGAAGAAGATAGGGTTTCTGGAATTGAAGTAGAGGGACATGACAGTGATGGAGTACAAGGCCCAGTTTACTAGACTCTGCCGTAATGCACCAGAGGATGTAGCGACTGACCAGCAGCGGAGAGACAGATTCGAGAGGGGGTTGCGGTTTAATATCCACACCCGGATCGCTATGAAGCCATCTACCTAGCAGATGTTGCTAGAGACTGCACTTAGAGTCGAGGTGCTCATGATCGAGGAGGGGCGTGCAGAGGTTAAGAGGCAGAAGAAATCTGGCAATTCCAGCACCATAGGGGGACATCCGAGGGCAGAGTTTAGATCTCTCAAGAGCACCAGTAGAGGAGGCAGTCATCGGAGAGGTGGGTTTGGGAGTATGGGGAGTCACGCCCCTAGATCCCCTACTTCAGGACAGCAGGGTTCTGGAGGCCTTACTGGTGGAGACACCCGATTGTTGTTTTATTACTGCCACCAGCCGGGTCACTTGATCAGGCACTGTTAAGAGAGGATTAGGGATGAGGCTAGAGTAGTACCAGGGCATAGCAGTGTAGGAAATAATAGGGGGATTTCTACTTCTGGCGGAGGCCGAGGCAGAGGTGGGAGAGCTTCTGGTACCTCCTTTAAAGGCGGAGGAGCATCACAGTCAGTAGCTCTGGCTCAAGCACGTGTTTATGCTATGGCACAGGATGAGACAGCAGCCAACCCCGACGTTATTACTGGTATGATCACTATTTCCTCCCATAGTATATTGGTATTGATTGATCCTGGATCGACATGTTCCTTTGTTAGCAAGTCATTGATAGAGTAGATTGGGGGTAGTATGTCACCTCTAGGCTACTTAGTAGTAGTCTCGATGCCAACTGGGAGTACGGTAGTAAAGAGGGAGGCAGTGAGAGATTGTGAGTTGCTTATAGGTGGGGCGAGATACGTTGCAGATCTCCTTGTTTTGAGGATGGCAGACTTCGAGATTATACTTGGTATGGATTGGTTGTCCAAGAACCGAGCAGTGGTAGACTGCTATGCGAAGGAATTGGTGATTGAAGTTGATGGTTAGAAGAGGGTCCTTTTCATGGGCAAGAGAAGAGTCATTCCTTCTTGTTTAGTATCAACAGCAGTAGCTGCAAAGTTGATTAGAGACGGGTGTGAGGCATTCTTAGCCTGCGTGATAGATGCGAGTAAGGCAAAGCTAGAGGTGAGTGATGTAGATGTTGTGAAGGAGTAACCGGAGGTGTTTCCGGAGGAGTTGTAAGGTTTACCACTGCAGAGGGAGGTCGATTTTGAGATTGAGACAGTGCTAGGAGCAGCGCCAGTGTCAGTAGCGCCATATAGAATGGCCGCTATAGAGTTACAGGAATTAAAGAAGTAGTTAAAGGAGCTTTTGGAGAAAGGGTTCATCTGTCCTAGTGTGTCACCGTGGGGCGCACCAGTGTTTTTTGTGAGGAAGACGAACGGGAGTTTGAGGCTTTGCATCAATTACCGGCAATTGAATAAGGTAATGGTAAAGAATAAGTATCCATTACCGAGGATCGACGATATGATTGACCAGTTGAGGGGAGCGACAGTGTTCTCCAAAATAGACTTGCAGTCTGGGTATTGGCAGTTGAGGGTAGAGGAGAGTTCTATCCCGAAGACAGCGTTTAGAACTCGCTATAGTCATTACGAGTTCATAGTAATGCCATTTGGGTTAACTAATGCGCCAGCATCCTTCATGGCTTTGATGAATAAGCTGTTTCAGCCATTCTTAGATCAGTTTGTAGTGGTGTTTATAGATGACGTGTTGGTATATTCCATAGACTAGGAGGAGCACGAGGGCATCTCCGAGTTGTTCTGGAGCTGTTGAGGGAAAAAGAATTGTATGCCATGTTTGAGAAGTGTGACTTCTTGATGAGTGAGGTGGTCTTCTTAGGCCACGTGATTTTGGCAGAGGGTGTTAAGCCAGACCCGAGCAAGATAAAAGAGACCCCTAGGAATACGACCGAGGTGCTCAGCTTTTTAGGTTTTGGAAGTTATTACCAGCGCTTCATTGAGGATTTCTCCAGGTTGGTGAGGCCGATGAAAGGATTGCTTAAGAAGAATGCCCCATTCATTTGGAATGAACGATGCGAGGAGAGTTTTAGGGAGTTGAAGAGAAGATTGGTAGAGGCTCTGGTGTTGACATTACCGACTGAGGGTGGCGGATTGTGGTGTATACGGATGCATCTGGGACAGGTTTAGGTGGAGTTTTGATGTAGAATGGGCCGGTGATTGCTCATACGTCGTGACAGTTGCGTGCATGAGGCTAATTATCCTACCCATGATCTTGAGTTGGCAGCGATTATTCACGATTTGAAAGTGTGGCGGCACTACTTGTACGGTGACACCTTCCAAATTTTTACGGACCACAAGAGTCTTAAGTATATCACCACGCAACGAGAACTGAACTTGAGACAGCGGAGATGGATTGAGCTACTTAAGGATTGTGATTGCACTATAGAGTATCACCCGAGGAAGGCAAATGTAGTCGCCGACATGTTGAGTCGGAAGGGAAGAAAGGATGCTGATGCAGTTTCCTATCGAGTGGAGTCGTTATTTGCCTTACGGGAGTTGAGGGTATAGTTAGATGTGGTTGAGGGTGAGATCATGACTAATATTCAGATGAGACCCTAGTTTAGTGATTCGATTGCAGAGCGGTAGAAAGAAGATGACTACCTAATAAAGATCAAAAGAAAAGTAGAGAAAGGGAAGTCGACTACACTTCACCGATTAGATGAGGATGAGGCACTATACTTACTGGAAACGATTATGCGTTCTGGACATACCAGAGATTAAGGAAAGACTGATGGAGGAGGCTCACTCTTCACCCTACTCTGTACATCCCGGTAGTACCAAAAGATGTCCTGAAATATGAGAGACTTGTATTGGTGGATTAAAATGAAGCGAGTGGTGGTAGAGTTTGTTGCATGGTGCCTACCTTGTCAGCAGATCAAGGCAGAACATCAAGCCCCGACAGAAAAGTTGAGACCGCTTGAGATACCAGAGTGGAAATGGGAGAAGATAGCAATGGATTTCATTGTCGGGTTGTCGAGGACCTTTTGACAGCATGACACAGTTTGGGTGATAGTGGACCGACTTACTAAGTCGGCACATTTTCTAGCGATCCAACAGGACGACACCTTAGATAAGCTTGCGAGCTTATATGTATTGGAGGTTGTTAGACTTCATGGGGTACCTTTGTCCATTGTATCAGATCGGGATCTGAGGTTACAATCAAGGTTTTGGAGGAGTTTACAGAAT
>CANYCX011043562.1:0-18119 GCA_948193385.1 Breynia disticha f. nivosa | reverse complement strand
ATAAATGACTTAATCATTTCATTTGGGTGCGACCACACTCTTTCCAATCTTGTCTATCAAGCGGCCAGTGATATCATCTCTCATTGAGAGGGTCAATCCCTTCACTTCACTCCTTCTCTTACCTATGATTTGTAACATACCCCATCATACTCATGCTTGTCAACCTTTTAACATTAGGTGTATTTCCAAGCACACTAAAAATCACAACAAGAGACAGTGATTTTTAGTCCAAGAATAATATTTGACATTACAAATAGTGATCGCTCTACAAGTACAATGCTCTACATTGTACCTATGTACTTTGCTAGATATCCCAAATATCTATGACCCATAGAACATGATCATCTACAAAGTACATACTAGTCTTAATTCATTTCTATTCCCATAGAAATAAGCGACTAGGGATATTTAGAATGTTAATCTCATAACTTCCAGTTTCTACTATCAAGGTCCTCAACCTTGATACCTTAAACGCTTAATTAACATTCTTGGATATTTTATCAAACACATACCACAGGTCAATACATGAAGTGATAAAATAATGCCTCATAATTTTATTACTCAATAATAAAAGTTACTAACAATGTATTGGCATAGGGCTTACGTTAACAGTAGAAATCATAGAGGATCCCTTTATAAAGTATTGGGTGAAGATGAAGAATCATCATATGGATTAACTGATTGGAGATGTTAATGATAAGGTGAGGACAATGAAAGAACTAAATGAGATCATGAACAATTTGGTATTCGTTTCTCTTATTAAGCCCAAAAATCAAGGACGCACTTAATGATGAGCATTGGTGATAGCAATGCAAGAAAAACTAAACCAATTTAAAAGGAATCAATTTTGTGAATTACTACCCCCACCAGTGGACAAAACCATTAAAGGAGTCAAGTAGGTGAACACAATTAAGTACGATGAATATATAGAGTCAGTGAAGAACATGTATAGATTGGTTGAGTAAAACAATACTAGTCTAGTATAAGCTCTTACTAGTCGAGTAAACTATTCTTAGTCGACTAACAGGAAGTCTAGTCGAGTACGTCAAAGAGACAACAACCAAAAATGCTTTTGGAATGGATTTCGTCAAGTTTACTCAAGTAATGCATGGTCTAGTAAAGTAAACCAACATCTAGTCGAGTAACAAAAAGTCTGGTCAAGTACATAAGGAACTAGTTTTTATTCCAGTCTACTAGAGTAGCAAGGTACCTAGTCAACTAAAAGAATTCAGTCTAATCAACTAACACTAGACCTGATCAACTGAAAGGAGGTTTAGATCCACATAACACTGACTCTCACTTTCCACTATACTTTCCTAAATAGAAAAACCCTAGAACTTATTCAACAACTCTCTTCAAAAACACTCTCAAAATCACAAAATCCACACTCTATAACCCCTAAATCCATACTTCTTTCTTCAAAATCTCTACCAAATTACTCAAATCAAACAAAATCTTCAAAACCCTAATTTCTTTGACAACCTCAAATGGCTAGAACTATGGGAAATACTCGGAGAGATATTGAAAAAGACCACTCAGTGGATTATGTAAACAAGAAATCACATTAAGATTCTACTCGTGTTTACGATTCATCATCCCATAGAGAGGCCTCTAGAGAGCAAGAACATGTTCTTCTGTGGTTCTTCTATGTCAATGTACTTAAGAACAAAACTTTAATACCTCCTATGAAGTTTCATTGAAGCAATATAATGAACTATCCATTTAGATAACTTTTTGATGATTTTAAAGAGAAAGGTATCTTTGATGTTGTTGGATATGAGAATGATGTATATGCTGACCTAGTTAGAGAGTTTTATTCGAACATGTATATTGTGATAAAAGGCAACCAATATCATTGAACTATGATTGTGACTAGAGTAAAGACCAAAGGAATCATTATTATTAAAGATAAACTATGTACTTAGTTTAGCATGAAGCGAGGGGGAGTGAGGCTTACTTGATCAAATGATGATCAGAGTTTGGTGAAGAATAAAAATTGAGATGATTCGAGTGACGAAGAAGAGGAATAAGGGATTTAATGGGCATTTGATCTTGATAATGGAATTTCAAAAGTTATAGACTTGGTGATGAAAAGTGATAAACCCTTAAAAGCGATGGATTTTCCTGTTAGGTACGAAAAGCCACACTACGTTGTAAATATGGTGCATTTTTTTTAAGAAAGCTAGCAACAACATCTTAAACTTTATGTGGAAATAATTTGGCATCTTAAAGATGGAATGGAAATCAATTTCCCTCACCTAATGCTAAGGATGATGTATCAAAAAAGGAAATTGCTCCATGAGGAAGTATTCCACTAATCCTCCAAAAATAGAGGGATGTCATTATGGGCGCATGTTACAAATATTATGCAGCAAAAAATATTGATCTTGAAACTAAAGTGTTTTCTCCTTTTCAACAAAATTTGAGGGTCACTACCCTGAATTTGATAATTATGAAGCTAATCAAAACAAAGGAGTAGAGATGGATCTATGACCTAATACAGGGACACTTAATTTAAGTCATGTTAATAAAGGAGCATCTCTTTTAGATTTCACCCATAAAAGTTGTTTGACTAGATATAGAAGCTCTTAGGAGGGAGATTGAGGCATTTCATAATGAGATGGGTGAGATGCGAACATAGATTAATTGAGAAATGAGCACTATGAACAAGATGATTGAGAAGGCCTTTGTGAGCATTAAGAATATTTGGGTGGTGCTAACTTGCAAACTTGTTGATGATTTTGCTCGTCTATAGTGTTGGAGTTTACTTCAATGAACCATACATTTCACTCATCATTTATTTACTGAGGCCCTTGTTTTGTTCTACGTTGTTTGTTGTTATGTTTGTGTTGTTCACTTTTGGGATTTTGACTATGTTTAGGTATTTGTATATTTCTATGATGTTTATGCTATATGCATGCGTGATTATGCCCTTATTTGATTGTGTTTATTTCATGTTTACATGATTTGCACTTAATTTGTTTTCTTGCTGTTTGATCAATGACAAGAATGGGGAAACATACATTATAAATTTGAAACAGTTTGTGATTGTGAATTTGACCTATTAACTAAATAAGGGAGCATATATTATAAATGGTTTATTATACATGATATTTGCATATGGTTGCTTTGGATACTAACACCTTAGACAAGGTTCAACCTTGATCTATATCTTTTTTGTCTCTCTCTATTGTGATTTTTAACATTTTTATCAAATTCATTTGCGTTTGTTCATTATCGAAAAGGGTGATTGTTGGACCAATGGTTGTAAGCAATAAGTCGTTCCTATTATTTGATAATGTTGGAAAACAATTATGAAAGTTGGAAGTTTTTCTAGTTGACTAGACATTCACCTAGTCGAGTAGACTGGTGATTTTTTGCAAAAATTAAGTTCAATGGCTAGTTGGTGGAACACGCATACTTAATCCAAATAATCAACTAATAAGACTTAGGAGGCTTACTAATAATTTAATTTGAAATTTGAATGTTGCCTGAAGAGGACTTATTAATTAACTAGACATATTCCTAGTCGACCGAAGGAACTTGCTGGTCGATAAGGAACATTGCTACTCGAGTAAAGAAACAATGAATTTTGTGAAAATAGCTAATTGAATGAAAGCTACTAGATTACAAAAATTTCTAGTCAAATAAAATATCAGGTTATTAAAACAGAAAGATTTTTAGTCAAACAGAAATGAAGTTGTTAGTCAACTAAGGCTAAAGCTAATTGACTAGAAAATGCTCTACAGTAAAAAAAACATTATTTTCAAGGCTTCTAATTGAGACATATTTTGTGCCTAAAGTTTATATTTTCCAAAATGGGTATAAAAGACTCAAGTATCTAAAGAGAGATGTATAGACTACCTTTTCAAAGCTTTCAAAAGATCCAAATCATATTCTCTCAAGCTTTCTTATTTTCACAAGTCACTTGTGCAAGAGTATATTATTCTTATAGTCTGTTCTTCATCTTTTCACATGTTGTATTGTATTGTCAAGTGTTCTAGTATATTTTATCACTCTTGTAAGGTAGGATTTGAGCAGTAAATCAAATTGAGTTTGTAAGGTAGCTTTAGCAGAAAATCAAGTGTGTAAGGAAGTTCTCACTAGGCTTGAAAATGAGGAAATAGTGAAGAGTTTGTCAGAATCCCAAGGGGAAGCTTACGTAGTTGATGTAGGTATTAGGAATAAGCCACTTTACATCTTGTGTCATTGTTTCATCTTCTTAGTTCTGTAAAAAATTGTTCATTATCAATAGTTGTATTCAACGCCTCTTTTAGAGCTATTTATGGTTATACTTTCTTTCTTTTACATCTCCTCAAAAAGTCACACACATTAAACTCATATTCATAAGTCCTCAAGCTATACATTGTACATAATATCTATAAAGGCACATATTATGCATATACTACTATTTTAAAAAAATATGTCAAAAGGGAAGAGAGAGAGTTTGAAGCTTCAGCAATCCGACCTGTTAGATATTGCTATTTTAGGAAAACTCAGTGAGTAATCAAAAAAATCTATAAAACATTAAATTGAATTTCTATTTAACATATAACATATATGGGTCATATAACATTTCATATCAATTTATATACATATATAAATTCAACACAATATCTACACATCTCCAATTCTATCATCTTTGTAGTTCTACTCGTTCTCCTTATTTTTACTTATTCTCTAATTGATCAATCATTTACCATTTCTCCATATCTCATTTTCATACATACACATACCATTCATTCATGTCATTATGTCATAAACACACATATAAAACATTATGTCATATTTAACTATACTTAAGTGAGTTAGATTACTCATCTGTTCTAGCTTAAATATTCTAAGTTTCTCGGGCTCTGATCCTAACTCTGTTTTCTAACTTATCGTCTAATATATCAAACAACAATTTTTCTATAACATTCTATATAATTTAAACTTAAATAACATATATGTATGCATGGATGTGTGAATTTTTCCTTGCTCAAACTAACATTTCTTTCCTATCATTTTTCTAAATAAATCCCTCATAGTTTTCAATAAATTCATACATAAAATCTACATTTCTCTTAGCATAGACTTGTCCTTTTCACCTTATATTTCTTCCCACTACTTTTCATCTTTCTTTCACTTTGATAGATTAGAATTGATGAAGGTTTGGTGATTAAAGGCTTTTAATAGTTTGTGAGGAAAAGGGTTGAGAAAAGAAGGAAAATAAGTCATAAAGGGGAATAGGGCCCAAGTCACAACTCTGTATAGACCATGTATAGTCCATTGCACTATAGGTATATGGGCAATGGGCTGAAACACAGTCATGTCATGGGGTGTACTGTTCTTGTTGGGTTTCTAATGAGTTTTAAGGTTCATGGTAGGACAAATTACATATAAAACACAAGAAATACTCCAAGACGACCTTTGTGACACCTTTTTTTGAGAACCACAGACACAGTTCCTCTACAAAATTAAAAGACAAATTAGCAAAAAGTGTACTAGCACTAAGGATAGTTACGGTTCACCTTTTTTGTCAAAAGAATGAGATTCTTGCAAAATAGAGGACACCATAATGATCAAACGATATGATCAATATCTTAATCTGACGTCTCTCTTGGAGAAAACCTAAGAATCAATTGATATGACTTTGGTGGAAGGCTCACGACAATAGGGTGGTGTTTTAGGGGCAGCACTCATGTGTTAAAGATTAAGGTTTTTAGTCGTTTTATAAACAAGAGTGTTAGCTTATTAAACCTCTAAACGAACAATCCTAGTGCCATTAGGACTTTGTTAAATGTTTCATTAAAATTGTGACGCCCAAAATTTGATTCCTAATTATTTCTAATTGGTTCGAAAACGTGTATAATTTTCTTAAAAGAGTCTACTGCTTCCTAATGTGTACATGTAAATTTTAAAATACAATGCATCGAATAAAAAACATTGCACTATGTAAAACACTTATAAAAATAATCTATAAAAGTTTTAGTTTAATCTTAATAATTTAAATTCCACCAAGTCAATCCCCTTAAACAAAAATTGACAATAGCCTCCCTTAATAAATATCAGCGAACTAAATCGCTACATAAAAAATTCTCTCAATATTGGCACCAATAAACCTTAACATTCAAGTTTTAATTCTTATGCATCGCATACAACAAATCTCATATTACAGCAAGTAAAATATTATCACATCTCACAAGTAACAGTTTATAAACCTCTACTATCCATGATAGTGTCTCGACATCACATATGTCTCCTAGCACAATTTCGACTTCATTTCACCTTGCTCCGCCACCAAGAGTTTGTGAAACAACCTTAATAGTAGATGCCCTTTTAAGATTGTTGAAATAAAAAATAAGAAACACAAGTACAATGGTAGGAAAGGGCAGTAATATTGATTGAGAGAACTAGAGCTAGAGAGAACAGCTCCCAAGTACTCAACACAAACATCACCCAGCAACAACATGCCTTACTTGTGCGTGTTACCTGCCCAACATACCATTCCCATTACCCTTCCTAGTTTCTGCATTAATCATCCGCATAATGAGCTGGTTATTTGGCACACATCATTGCCTTCCTCTAAATAATTTTCTTGCCCTCAATGAAGTCTCAAAAAAATGGTGTCGCACTTTTCTCTTAGTATTCTAATGTAGATCCTATAGAAGTGTTGTCTTTGCACTGTACCAAAACTTGAATAGCAACGGCCATATTTTGTTCACCATTCTCTTGGCCGAAAAAAGCTTGAGGAACATGGTCACCACAACAAGGATTCGCAAAGTAAAGAATACCCCAACAATAGCATTGACAAGAAACTTATTGTGCACTACAACTTGCCCCTCCGCCCACTGCTTGTCAGCATGAACTTTCATTCCCAACTGAGCAATCATCAAATTATGCTTCAGCAACTTATTCCAAACTGCATCTTGTGTTAGAACTCTATAATGACAACAACTGACTGAGCAGCTCCTTTTGGTTCCATTTTTTATCACATTCCTTGCAAGTATATAACCTAATTAGTTCCTTAAATACATTTGTAAATTCCATCGACAACTCAGTCATTTCTTACTAACCCAATTTACTAAATGGTTGCTCCTGGAAAATGGTATCAACTAGCTGGACAACGTCAAGATTGCCCCACCCTGTTCTTTAGCTACAAGCTCTTCCAATTTTCTCTCCACATTGTTTCTTGTGTAAAAAATAAAAATCAGAACACTGAATAATAGTTTCTCTAAAATCTTCTTGGACTTCCCAACAGTAGCATCAACCTTGTAATCCCTTTCAAGTTCTACATTGATGTCCAAATGTAATACTCCCATTCCAAAAATCATTATCTGACCACTATCTGAATTTAATTCCATACCAAAAGTAGGATCTGAAATCTAAAAATAGTTTAAGACTTTCGAAAATTGTCCAAAGACTTTTAAAACAGCTTGAATAGCTAATGGCATAATTGACATGGAAATATTTATAGAAGTCATATGTCTCACTGATCCCTCTATAAAAGTATCTCCTGATACATCATCGATTGCAAACATAACAAGTATTTGGCCAGCATAAGCCTCTTGAATATCATCTAAACCTAGAACTTGTATAGCCATATCGTGATACCTTAGTTTAGATCTTACATGGTTCAAAACTTGCCAATGATTTCCCTCCATTTAATCAAGTTTATTAATAATTGCAATGCTAAGAGCTTCATACCTTAAAATTTGTCGATCCATAGTAATGGATTGACTCTACAATCCATCCTCATTGCATTGCACTAGAATAGCACCATCCACTCAAATTGGCCAATATGGAGCATCAGTTACCTTATTCAAACATTGCATAATCACCTTATCTGCCTTAATAATACAATTTGAAAATCCTGTCATAGCAAATGAAGGCATAAAAACCTACCATACATTCTATCAATAGTCGATCCATGTTCCAACTGTAACTCAAAAAACAGTTTCCCAACAGCAATCATTAAATCCATTCTCGGGGTTGCACCCAATTTAGTGATCACTAGGATCACTCTATTTTACCTTGTAATGGAATCAAATATAGTGTCCAGTGAAAGTAGCTGCTTTAAGATCTCATTAACCTCTCCCTTCACATGTTGATGATCAACTACAAAAGCACCAGGTTATTAATGAATTTCATCACGTTCTAACTTTACTGAACTCAAAAGATTAGATGTAGCTTGACAGGAAAGTGTGCAAACTAAAAAATACTATAGTCATTGTTCCCACAATTATAGATGCACATTTTGCTTATGTCGTAACCTCCGCTAGTGATAGATAAGCAGCTATGAGGATTCCTTCTCTAACAATTCCAACATGTACAGGATCATGCTCGCTTTCCCCACCCAAAATGACTGCGGCTTTGTCATAAGTACCAACAGAAGCATCTGCACTTAAGACAACCTTGATGAACTCAGCCAGCACAATTCTATTTTCCAATGCTACATCTGGTTCATCATGCTTCTTTGATTCATGATACCCGCAATTCTGCTTCCCTTCTTCCTCATCAGGTGGTTCTTCCGTTTCAATAAAATTTCTATTAGTGATTTCCCTTATTTTAGGCCAAAGGTCAATGTTTGTGATAAATGCGTTGTTTGGTTTAGATAAAGTTATAGGGGCAGACATTTTTATTTTTTGTTGGGTATTTATGGCTGGATTAGTAACCATTTTTTTAGGATTATATGAGTGTTTGGTTAAGGTTGCATATGATCCAAGCATGAGAGGGGCCAAAGGAGCTTCAGATTTGGAAGGTTTAATTTTAGGGTTGTTGTTTTGTTCTTTATTGGGTTTGTTAGTTTCCAGAGAAGAAAATGGTGTTGGTGAGTAGTTAGGAATTGTAGGAACATATAGGACTGGCTTATTTTCCATCATAAATTCCTTCAACTGAGCCAAACGAATAGCATCACCACTGATTGGGGTTTGAACATTCTTACGGGTGTTTGCAATTCCTCCATCAATCCAGACAAGAAGAAGCTAAGAGTTTGATTCTCAACAAATTTATCTATGTATTGCTGTAAACTATCATTTTGTCTCAACTTTCTAAGTTCAATAAGTGGATCATCATAATCAGAACACTCAAATCTATTAGACAAAGCATCCACACACTCACTTTGATCCAAATAAAACTCGATACCTTTAGTCTTATTCACACAAGAAGTCTACCCCACATGCCTTGCTTGACTATAAATTAGTTCCTGATTCTGTACAATTAAATCTATAATTAAACTCTTAAGCTCCTCCATTGATGACTCATGCTTCTTCTCCAAATCCTTCACCAACTCAAAGACTTCTTGTCTTAACTCTTGATAATAACATTTCTCTGCCATTTTGCCAACCACAGCCAAGGATTGACTACTCTGATACCAATTGTTGCAATCAAAAATAAGAAACACAAGAAAAATGGTAGGAAAGGGCAATAATATTGATTAAGAGAACCACTTAACAGAGAGCTAGAGAGAACTGCTCCCAAATATACAACACAAACATCATCTAGCAATGACATGCCTTACTTGTGCGTGTTACCTGCCCAATATACCATTCCCACTACCCTTCACATTTTTTGGTAACAAATTAACAAAGACTCAAAATGAAAGAAAATGGAAAATATGCTAACACGTCAGCAACATGGTCATGTTCAAAGACTACTTATTTAAAATAAGATAACGACATGTCGTCTAGTTTCTGAATTAATCATCCGCATAATGAGCTATTTTTTGGCACACATAAAAAATATTATGGGTTTAATAACATCTTTCAAAATAAGGTTGAACCTACCATGGTTTTCAAAAAAGAAAGTAGTTGTGGCATTTGGGAGGCCGATTACTGGATACGACGGTCGTGTTGAGGAGGCACAGTGACAGTGGATGCGCGATGGCAACTGAAGAGACGAGGCGTGCACTGGCTTGGGGAAAGAGTGAGTCAGTGGAGATGAGAGAGACCGTGCGGTGGACAAAGAACAAATGGATAGAAGCGTGCGGTGGTGGAGGAAAAGGTGAGAAAGGGAGGCACGGGTGGTGGAGAGTGGTGGCTGGCGTGAGAGAGATGGCAGAAGAGCGTGCGGTGGGGACAGTAGTGAAGGAGGTGGAACGGTAGAAAGGAAGGGAGAAAAGATGTCGGTGAATGTTGGGGGAGGAGAGGGTGTGGGTGACGGCTGGAAGAAAAAGGGGAGAAGAGGGAAGGGAGAATTTAGTGTTATGTGGTGTTTTTAGGGTTTCAAATACAACTTTTTCCCATCTTGCCTAAATTACCCTTGTCTACATGCTTGTACCATGTTTTGTCTGATTGTCACTCTTCTTTAATTTCGTAAACTTTTGTTCGCATGAAAATTTATATACATTTTTTTTACTTAAATCTATTTTTAATTTAAATTAAATTCATATCCGCGTCATTTCATTTCTTTTTGCCCCAATTATTCTCTATTTTCCAATTTCATAATTTTCATACATACGTAGAACTGTATACTTACATTTATTTAATTAATTTAAATTTAGCCCATCCTTAAATTAAATAAATTCTTTCACACAAAAATCTTATCTCTTATAATACTCTCTCATTTTAGATTTTAACTGCAACTTAAGAAATTTCTTGGGCGTTATAAAAATAAAATTCATTTAAAATAGCCACCCATTCCCGTGACTTTAATGTGGGATATTAAAAGAATTTTTCTTTCAATTTATCTCATATTAATCTTGTCTTAACTTAAGAAAAGCTTCCTAAATTTTCTCCTTTTTATCATCTTACATATTTCACTTAAGACATCATATTTCATAAATAATATTAGTCTTAACAATTATGTAAGAAATTATAAATAATATTTCTCATCCATATTGGAACCAATTAGCAAAATTTGTCCAAATGCCTGATCCGATCTATCAAACGAATTTTGACCTAAGGTGAAAAATAAAAAATACCTTTTTTGGTTCTTCATCATCCATGTGCAATCTGTAGGACTATTTAATAAAGGTAATGAATTTGATAATTCATAAATCATAGGCAGTCTCTAGTAAGACACTATGATCATTCTAAATTAAATAGCTAACGAGTGGTGTCAATAGCCCTACTACAATTCAAATTCATCCCTTGACCTACGATATCATGATTAGCTTAAGGCATGTCTCAAACACCCTTACTCAGTGCTAAATCACATTCTTGATCTCAATGAAAAAATTGATATGTTCGAATAAATAACATAATCTTTCAATTTATCTCAATGAAAAAATTGGTAGACAAGATTTGGAAGAGTGTGGCCACACCCCAATGATATCTGCTCTCATTTTCATCAGAGGGTCAACCCTTCACTTCACTCATGCTTTTACTTGTGATTCTTAACATAAGCAATCATACACATACTTGTCAACCTTTTACGTTCACGTTAGGCGTATGTTAAAGTACACTAAAAGTCACAATAAAAGACAGTGATTTCAGTCTAATGATAACATTGGACATTGCAAATAGTGATCGCTCTCTAAATACAATGTACTTACATTGTACTTATGCACTTTGTTAGATATCGCAAATATCTGTGACTCGTAGAACATGATCACTACATAGTACATACTAGTCTTAATTCATTTCCATTCCCATGGAAACAAGTGACTAGGGATATTTAGAATGTCAATCTTATAACTTCTAGGTTCTACTATCAAGGTCATATTTAGAATGTCAATCTCATAACTTTCAGGTTCTACTATCAAGGTCCTCAACCTTGATAGCTCAATTGCTTAATTAATGTTCTTGGATATTTTATCAAATGCATACTACAAGTCAATACATAAAGTCATAAAATAATGCCTCATAATTTTATTACTGAATAATAAAAGTTACAAATAATGTATTGGTCTAGGGCTTACACTAACAACTCTAATTAAAGGAGCACGAGAACCGAAATAGGTGAATAGATTGCCCTTATCATGTATGAGAGTTAGGGGTTCTAACAAGTTCCAAAATAACACACCCATAAAAAGAAAGTGATAGCTTTCATGCACGCGACCTCTCAATTTACTCTATTCACACCTAGAAAAAACATTGAAAATAAGAACAGGTAACCCATCACGTAGACTACATTTCCCAAGGTCAAAATTCTTAAGTTGATGTTGCATATGTGTTTTGATATTGATTTAGATTGAAGTTTTTTTTTGTTAGGGATTTCAAATTCAATTAGAGGAATGGATTTGTGTGGATTTTTAAGAGACTAAATGGAGAAGAAATAATAGAGAGGGGAGAACATGTTTCACTAAGCGATTGGTAGAAGGAGTGTAAAAAATTAACATTTTAAGAATATAAATTTTGGGGATTTGGGTTAATAAGATAAAAGGTTTAATACATGTGTAGTTGCTATTATTAGAGGTGAAACCTAATAGGGAGGAGCAGCGATAAAACCCAAAGCGTTAGAGCTTTGTGGGAATTTAGGTAAGTATACTAAATTTATGCTTACCTAGATGTGAAATTATATGTATGTTTAATTATACATGGATATGTATGAATTAAAATGATGAATTATGATCTGATTGTTGAAATGTGAATAAATTATGAGTTATGGCATAGTTTCTTAAATTGCAATTGGATGATCAATTATGGATTGTAGTTGTGGAATAGGAATGAATGCTAAAATGTTATGTGAATAATAAGATATTGGTTGAGTTACAGAATCGATTATGTGTGAGATATTATGGCAAGAGGTTATTATATGTGTATTAGGCAATGCATCACCTTTTGCATATCACTATGAGATAGTTTACATTATATGAATGACAAAAAGGGCATTTCCCA
Source organism: Breynia disticha f. nivosa (assembly GCA_948193385.1). Classification (NCBI taxonomy): domain Eukaryota; kingdom Viridiplantae; phylum Streptophyta; class Magnoliopsida; order Malpighiales; family Phyllanthaceae; genus Breynia; species Breynia disticha. Next base: position 5,358 of record CANYCX011043562.1, on the reverse strand, counting down.
CAAGAGCTGAAGCTCTATATGAATAATAAAAAGGGGGATGTCCCACAAGAGCAAAAGCTTTAGGTGACTAATAGAAAGGAGGATGTCCCATAAGAGTGAAAGCTCTACATAAGTAATAAAAAGGGCATTTCCCATAAGATCAAAACTCTATATGAATGATGAAAAAGGATTGCCCATAAGAGCAAAAGCTCTAAATTATTGGGAAAAAATAGGATTGCCCATAAGAGCAAGAGCTCTAAATTATTGAGAAAAAAAGGTTTCCTATATGAGCAAGAGTTCCAATTTATTGAGAAAAGAGGATTACCCAAATGAGCGAGAGCTCAAGAATAATGAGAGATGTCATATGCATGCATTGAATAAATTTAAAAAATGATAGCTGATGAGTATGCCATGCAATTCTCATGATTATGGTTTTGAATGTTCATCGTGAATGGAGTAAGAATGAATGAATTGAAGTGATAATGGAATTGTAATGTGGAATGTATGTATATTGTGATGAGTGATTTTTTTTTAATTTAATGCTTGAATTATGAAATCGCACTTAAAATTGTGATGACAATTGATTGAAGTATGTTAGAAGAATCTTATAAAGATTATTTGTATGGAATGATTGATGATGAATGGAATTTATAAATTTTGGTAGGAAAAGTGTATTGAACTGTGTGAGTTACAAATTGATGAGGAATGAATGCAAATTTAACCATGTTGGTGATGAATGATTAATTTGTACAAAATAATTTGGTAACTTTATATGTGTTGAGCTGATTAATAAATGGTTAGGTGAATATAAGAATACAGAAGGCTGACACAGGGCTCATGGTCCGTTACATTAGTCGTGTCAAGAGATTGATTGGATATAGTACAAGCACAGGGTCGTGGTTCATTACATGAACCGTGCTTAAGAATTTAAAATTAGCAATCAACCAACACAAGGGTTGTATCCCTTTCCACTAGCCATTTTGATAGGCAATAGATGGGTATGTTGATTGTGGTCTATAGCATGGCCTTTGTTAGGGACAAACAAAAATTTGGGATCAACATAAGCTGAAGGCATGATCATGCCCGTTCCTTCCTTGTTGGCTACATTAATGTGTAAAATAGAATCAAACATAGAGAATTATGATTTGATGGGTGTATTATTAATGAAATAAAGGTAATAAGACTAAAAGAAAGTATCAGGATGAAATACCTTGAATGAATAATTTACTTAACATTCAAAGAATGAATACATATAATCTATATACCTAGGTACGTGTAGTAATAGGTATACATACTGTGTAACACCCCAAAAATTATAACCAAAATTATGTGAAAAATGTATATTGGCAAATGGCCTAGGGAATGGTTTGCCTAAAACGTTCGCCAAACTATTTCGTATGAGGACAAAAGTTAATTGTCGCGGATAGAAAACTGGAAACGGGTAGGCAAACAGTTTGGAAAAATCGTTTGCCAAACCATTTCGAACTAGCAAAACTTCGAATTATAAGCATATTTGATAGGGAAGAGAGAGAGAGGAATTATTTCTTAACTCTTAAACATCCCAGTCAAACCCTAATGATTTCACCTTTAATAAAAACCATCCTAGGCCTTTCTAAACACCAAAAATCCCCCACCTTTAGATTTTCATACCCTCCGAAGGAGACAACAAGTGAAGCAAAACCTTGGGTTTTTGCAGCAATTTGAGTGAGGTAAATCTTTATCCTAAGGAAGATTTCTGTATTTTCAAAGTGGTATTATTTTGGGTTATGTGGGTTTTGTGTATGAATGATGAATGTGAGGGTTTAACATGTTTGGTCAGATTTGGGAGAGGTTTTAGGAGATGGGGTGTGAGTGGATTTTGGGGGTTTTGCTAGAGGTTCATAAGAAAAAAAAAAATTAAAGTAAGAAATTGGGTTTATTGTGTATAATGTGAACGATGTGAGTAGGTTGTGAGAGGAAATTCAGAATGGGGACAAGAATGTGGGGTTTAAGATTATGGTTAAGAGAATAATTAGGGGTTTGCCTAATTAACGTTCTAGATGATGTAATTGATATGTAAGATAGAGTCTTTACATGCTTTTATGATAATGTTGTTATGGGAGGTGAAAGAAAATGCATATACAACACATATATAATAATACAAATTAATTAATACGTAATTAATTAAGCGTAAATAAAATGAATAGAATGTCGAACCTGGAATTTCGTTCAATGCACAAAGGAAGAATACGATACCTTGTTGAGGGTACAATTGTATCCACAGGTGCAGACCGTCGGGATACAGGCAATGTTTCGCACCCAATCCTACACCGGAAAATGGTCACTCGATAGAGAAAACTAAGTTGGTAATTTTATGAGGAAAAGTACTCTACTTCTTCTCTTTCCTAAAGTGTATTTAAGAATGAGGGGAAAAGGAATATTTATAGAGTGATAGGTACCATTTGGTGAAATGGTACCTTTCCACTCAAAATTGCATTTTAGTCCTTAAACTAAATATGCTTCTAATTTATTCCTTCTGTCGAATAAATCATAATTAAGTCCCTTAACTTAATTAAATTTATTCGACAACCCAAACGTCATGGGCGGAATAAATTATTCTTTCATGTCCCACTCACACATGACGATTGCGAGTACAGATTCTCTCTTTAGGGATCGTTTTTCATCTCTTGTAGTGCAGGCGCGCGACCTTCAACGAAATGAGCTTCTAGCAGTTAAGCAGCTCAAGTATAACAGAAGACTACTTGATATTTTCTATTTTCGACTAAACATGATTATTCCCTATATTACTTTCCTAATATCACCAATTTTGACTCGCTTTGATCTCACGAAATTTTGTCATAAACACTAATTACATATCTTGTAAGAACCAGTGATTAACCACATTAATCAAATTTCCCACAAGAACACAGTAATTCGAGCCCAGCGTTATATGAACTCTAGTGATATCTTCGGAAATAATCTTCATCCTTTACTATTGATCCACCATATGTCATAGCATCTAACCAAAGAGTTAACATTTGCCCAATGTTGCTAATGCAGCCTATTTGTACAACTAATCAAATTAAACATTATGACACATGCTTTACAATAATATCAAAGTAAGAAGGGAACGTGTAGAAATCCACTTGACTGCTACTGGGTCTCACATAAGGAAAATTGAGATCAATTTCAATTTAATCATTTTCCATCCCTTGGTCGGCTTATACACACTATACTCAATAGTGTTATGATGTATTCTCAACTTATAAACGCATGTTTATAAAATTACATCACACAAAATCTTCGGTCTTCAGTGCACATAGCACCTTCCCTCAGTCCATTATTTAGGCTTTTCCATTACTGCGCTTTCTGTATTTGACAGAACTTAAATACTAGGCTAGCTTTCCATAGTATTTGCATTTACAAATTCACATTCACACATTTGTAAATTGCATGACCCAATATAACATGACGTATTCAACGATACGATTTCTAAGTGGTATTCGGTTATTGTATGTTTCCCCAATAACTACCTAATCTTGGCATTCTATCACAAAGATAAAATCCAAGTAACATGCCCATGTGAGTAGGCTACTTCTGTCAACATGCTCTCTAAAACTATACACAACAGTCTTACGTATAATGCTATATGTCACACAAACATTTGCCACGTCACCAATTCTGAAGAAACTAATTTCTCTTCACATGAGATTTTAACTAACGGATCTACTTTTAAAATCTCTCGTGGACTTACAAATGAACTCTAAGCTCATAATTCCTATGCAATAACGTCAATCTTGACTCAAACGATACTTGTATTCTATTAGCTCCTTTAAGCTATCAAGTATGACTTTCTTCTTAGATCGTCATATCTTTTCGAGGTCGTTGGACCATAGATATTACACAAAATCTATCTTTCCAAAATTTATCTTCGTATAATAGTTCTAACTATTCATACATGGAAAACTTGCTTTCTTACTTCCTATCCTCTTGGTTTATGTAAGAACCATACAACACCATTTCCACTTGTAGATCCTCTAACAACGCTATACAAATATTTTAGCATTTAACAAGTATCATTCATACTACTCCCACTAATCCTGCTCATGGATTAGATTTGTCTACTTCTGCTAATACTCTTTTAGCATAGTAGAACCATTTCTTGTACAAAACAAGTCTTAAACTTGTATCGCAAGTCACTCTCTTGTACTCAACAAGATTCTTGCTTATTAAACATGTTGCACTCTTGTACTAAACAAGACATACTATATGTGAACTATCATAGAGTACGACACTTAATAGTTTTTCTCTATATAATCAAATATGGATACAAAACTGTTTTCAATACTAACTAATTCTTGATATAGCTACTTGAAAACTTATTTTCGAAATTAACTCATAAATTATTCTTATTATGCTAGATCGCATAATTCTAGCCACTCGTGTATTACCAATACACAAATAAGAATACCTAAATTCACCTTAGTTCATTTCTAACTCACAAAGATTAATATTCTTATATTTTCTAACTTTGAATTATGAGACACATTCTCTCAATTTAAATCTCCCTTCGAGATTCACGAGCCTAGAAATTAGACTAGTCCTCTTTACTAATTCCATTCAAGGTAAATTTTACAACAATTGAAATAGTTACACAACTTCTTTCAACTTTGTTGCACACATTCCATTGTGATTATTAATGCTCTCATTAACTTTATCGCATTAGACTTCGTATCCAAAATGATCCTAACACAATTTTAGCATATAACCAAAATCTACCAAAAAATAATATCATTTTGTTCTTCTCATTGCTCTAATTAGATCAACCAGTAATTAACTTTCTTTTGATCCAACAGATGTCACTCACATTCTTATTACTTAAATCCAACAACATAGTAAAATTGGATGAGATAGCTTCGACAGCTCAATCTTGACAAATAGAGTTATTAAAAGAATCGCAAACAATTCAACACATAATTGTTGCTTCAAGACTCTTTTAACTACTCGTTTCCAAAACTTAAAGACATATCACCCAAACAATATCTTTACATTTGGAACACTCCCACTGGGATTAAGCTCCAAAACTCCCACTGAAGTTAAGAAACTACTAGGATTAAGTTCAAAACTCTCAAATTCTTGTATTCCAAAATTCAAAAATTTTCACTCGATTTAAAGAACACCTAGCTCCCACTGAAAACAACATCCATTAAAGTCAATATCAGAACCATTCGCACTCAAGGAAGATGTGGTTACAATCCTTAACTATAACCATAAAATATTTCTAAATATTTTACACATCAATTCCTATTCTTCCTTCAAAATTCTCCCACTCGAATGGACTGATCATGAAGGAAAAATAGCCCTGAAATCTCATATAAATATGGACACATCCATTTTATT
>CANYCX011042977.1:0-21892 GCA_948193385.1 Breynia disticha f. nivosa | reverse complement strand
TTTTTTTTGTCATTTGTTTTCATTTTCTCTGTTTTTTTTGTTCACCGGTAATTACTGTTAAAAGCATTTTAATTTCAAGTTTCCTTGTCATTTATTATATGTCTTGTTATTATTTTATTTTATGATTTTTATATTATTATTGGGTCAAGAATCTTTAAAATGATAAAGCCGTCTCTTTGTTATTTCACTACAATTATTTGATATTTCAGTCTAAATCACGAACGCGATTTTAATTCTAACGTTGTTTCATTGTTAATTCTCAGTTTAAAAATATTATAATTTCTTGACACGTTTGTGCAATCCTCACTTCAGGGCATTCGATTTCCTGTTTTCGTAGAAAAACAAAAGGATAAACAGTAAACATATTTAATCTCCACTTTATACAAAACATGAATTATGTAATTTTCTTCAACAATTATCATAAATTACACACTTTTGTTTTGTGATGTGATATAACCAATTGTTGCCATTTAGTTGTGGTACTAAAAATGTTGTTAACATATGATTTTTTTAGTGCATATATGAAGGATTAATATGTTAAGAAATATAAAAAACCCTCATTTAATCATATATGTATTCCTAAATGTTATTTTAATATATAAATGTAGCTCATTTTTTAAAATTATAACATGCCATATTTTTATGCGCTTTTAGATATGAACACTACAATCATTTAAATTTGAAAAAAATTCAATCAGAATCTGTAAAATTAGAGTTGTAATAAGAATTGAATTGTCGGAATTAACTAGTTCACAATTCGGTTCAGTTTTAATTCTTAGGAATTATGAACTGTGAGCCGTCGATTCTGAAATGATGGTTCTAGTTCTAGATCGACAGTTCAGTTATTTTTAATGAAAAAACGAACCGCAATCGACGAACATAAACCAAAATAGAACCAAACTCGAACAGCCAACACCAACCAATTCACGATCCAATTCCAATTTTACTAATCGTGGTTGCCATTACTTTAAGCAGAAGAAGTAAAAAGGAGAGGGAGGGAGTATTTGGATTTGGGTAGGAAAAGATAGAGCAATAGGAACAGTGTGGTGAAATGACGAAACGGTACGTATCCATTAACGCCAGCATCACATAAGGCCCTCCATTGTCCCAATCTCTATTTGTCAGTCTACTGACCATTTATTGCTTTTACTTTCACACTTTAACACCAATTATATTTACCACCACACGTGTAGAGTAAATGGCGTGGAGTTGCTCTAGCTTAATCAGAGATCTCGAGTTCGAATCCTGGGTACGCAGCTGCGTTAAAACTTGGTTGGAAGAGCTTTGCCGCCCTTATGGTCCTGCCCGGCTCGAACGAGGATTAGTCTAGGGTTGACTTAACAAATCATAAGAACAATTAAATTAAATTTGTATTGGAAATGTAAAACTAATAAGGGTAATTTTGAAAAAATTTTTTAAATATTGCATTAGTAATACAAAACGACATGTAATATGAAAAAAATAATTTTTAAAAGCGACAAATATTCTGGTACAGAGGGAGTAGTTTTTTCTGTTAATTCAAATTATTATTTTTAAATATAATTGTTTTTTTTTGTCTGAACCACGAGATATAATAGTGAATTCAACACAAACTTAAGACATATTAAATGCATTTGTAATCCATGTTTAAAACCTTAAACTACAAATATTGTGGGACAGATGAAGTACAATAAGCCCATTAAATTGGATTAAATGAGTTGATCCTAAAATGTCAACAACTTCATTAAATTGGCAGGTCAGAAAATCACAAAATTTAAGATTGGAAGACAAATTGCGTTGAGAATTACTTGCATTCAACACTGAGAAATGTACAGAATGGATTCTAGTCTTAATTTATCTGCACATGCAACTCTTGTTAACCAATTATGTTTATCTCACTCACTTGCTTGCCCTAAATTAAATGTTCCAAATCTCCTTTTTTTCCAATTATATTTATAAAAAATTCAATTTTAATTTGACAATTGTTTCAGAAGTCAAACAAATAATGTTTTTTAATTGTATTTATAAAAAATTCAATTGTAATAACTATCACTTGCAACTAATTTAATCACTAATTTTTAATATTTATAATTATCTAAATTTATCCATCAATTTGTAGTATAAGGAGTATTTAATTTTAGTTACTTTTTGTCTAAAAAGTTGAGTAAATTAATAACAAATTGTAGATATTTTTGTTTAATTAAAAATCAAGAAAATATATCTCTTTAAAAATTATAATATATAAAAATATGCTCTCTTCGTCTTTAAATAATTATCATTTTATTATTTTCAATGCAATTCAAAATAATAATTAAAATATAAATAAATTAATTAAAATATTATTTTTTGTATTGAAATTTAAAATAAAAAATAATATTAATAAAATTATTTATTACAAGTGAATTAAATTATAAAATTATTATAAGAAAATTTAATAAAAATAATTATTAAATTTATAAAATAATAGATAATTTAAACAAATTAATTTTATATACATGACAATTGTTAAGACACAAAAAAAATATTATATATTACGTAAAATACAATAAAAAACACGTTTAATATATTCTTTATTTTTCCTCTGACGATGTTATTAATTATTATGAACGGCAACCTTTCAAATTGGTCATGAATTACTGTTCAAAAACAATTGATAATAAATTATTTTTTTATGAAAAAAAATACTAAATTACTTTATTTAAAAAGGATGTAATAATAATATAAAAACCAAATTATATAAGACGACAAAAAGCCCTCAAAAAACTTGTCAGAAATATATGCTACAAATCCAAGCTCGAAACGTCATCAGTAGTCAAGTTGATAGAATACCGGCTATTTCCGGTAGACGGCCGGTAATTTCTTCCCAAACCCTATTCTCTCTCCCTACCTATACTGTACCAACCATGTCCTCCCTTTTTTTTTCTCTCCTCCATGAACAAGTTTCTGACGTCTTGGAAGTGAGTGAGTGTTTCGTGTGTTTTGTGTTTAATTAAAGAGTTTCTTCCAAGTGAAAGTCATGAGTTTTTCTTACAATTGAAAGTGAGTGTTTCAGTCTCTAAAATCTCTCAGCAATCTTAAACCACCTCTCTCTCTCTCTCTGGTCTATACTGCAAATTCACAGCTCCCCATAAGATTATGATAACATTTCATTTCATCATCACCACATCTTTTTCACTGTTCACTATCTGTCCTCTTCTTTAACACACTCTCACACAAAAAAACTCAAGAATCTCTCTCTTTCTCTCCCCTTTTTCTGTGTTATTATTCGTAAAGTTTCGATCTTTTGGGTTGTTATCGCCAAAAGAATTCATCTTTATTATATTCTTGTGGTTTTAGGTAGTGGTGTTTTTGTAATGGCGGAGGGCTTTGAACCGTACCATGTCCCACAACAAAGTAGAAGAGATAAGTTAAGAATTGTGGCTCAAAACAATCCTGAGCTACAGGCTTCTGCTTCTTTAGTTCCTCTAAATTATGATCCAAGTTCTCTTTTCTCTTCAGATTTACTTGCTTCTTGTCCTAACTCTCTTGTAGTTAGTGAAGCTTCTAATAAACAAAACAATACCGACCACCATAACTCATCAGTTAAAGAAGAAGCTAGTGGTAGTGGTAGCTTGATGGGGTTTTTTGGTGGAGTTGTTAATGTTTCTTCTTCATCTTCATCTTCACACCATGATCATCAACATGTTTACTTGGATCCACACTCTTCTTTGCATATAAACCCTAGTAGTAGTTCAATTCATAGCACTAACAACCAAAACAACAACCCTTTTCTTTATAGTGCTCTTCAAGGTCTTAGAGGCTTTGAACATAATTATAATCATGGTTGTGGTAGTGGTGATGTTGTTGGTTTCAAACATGAACCTTTATCTTTATCTTTATCATCTCATCATACTCACCATCGTAGTAATAACCTTCCTTTGGAGCTTAATTTACAAAGATATGGTTCTACTATTTATAGAGACTTGATTCCAGCTGGCATTGTTGGAGGTACTGCTGGTTCTACTTCGAATGAAGTTTCTAGAAGTTCAGTTCCTCTTGGACCCTTTACTGGTTATGCTTCAATTTTGAAGGGATCGAAGTTTTTAAGACCCGCCCAGCAACTTCTTGAAGAGTTTTGTGATGTTGGTAGAGATATTTACGGAGAAAAAGTTGGTACTGTTGACGGTTCTTTCATGGAACCTCCAATTGATTGCTTGAATTCTAGTGGAATTGGTGGTGATTTAAATAGCAGTGAAGGTGGTGAAACTAGAAGAAAGAAGTCTAGATTGATTTCAATGCTTGATGAGGTATGTGTTACTTGTTTTGATTTTTTTGCTCTCGGTTCTAGCTTGATTCACTGTTTCGAATAAGTTGTTTTATTTAAGCAAGACAAATGGATTAGTGCAGACTTTTCATGTTAAATCTGTTTGTTTCAATACAGTTCTTGAATTGATAGATTAATTGGTTATAATAAGAATCGACTTAGTTCTCAAGTTCTGTGGAGCCATCAGTTGGCATTATTAAATGATTAAGTGATTCTTTAATATGTGCTGGTGAGTCTTGCATGAATAATGCTTCTTTTTTTTTATTTGTAATTTATGGCTTTCATCAACTATATCTATAAATGATAAGGTCCTTGTTATTTGTGGCCTCGATGGACACAAAATCATCTTTATGGAAAAGGTGATAAGAGGGTATATATGCATCAGAAGATTGTTGTTTTAGAGACCATAGAAAGAGTTCTAATACCTGAGATTGTCACCTTTTCTGGAGCATATTAGGCATAAAGTCGATTGAAGGAATCCATTTGCAAAGATTTATACTTCAGATTATTGTAGATGAAAAAAGCGTTTTATGAAGGCATAATTGTATTCCAAACATTATAGATGAGTAGCTAAGGAGTTTGAACTTTTTGGAAAGCTGGTTTCTATTGAAGTAGTTTGTGCCAGGGATGAGCATGGGTCGGGTTAGTTCGATTCTGGCTTAAGAACCGGACCCTAACCAAAGTTTCAGTTATTTCGGTTTAGGTCTTTCAGTATTTCGGATCTTTTCAGTTTGAGTTTTTTCGGTATTTGAAGTTAGTTCAGTTCGGTAATCTCTTAAGATCCATGCTCAGTCCTAGTTTGTGCTCTAAACATCAGTTTTAGGATGTGAGTCGAACCCTTTGAAAAGAAAGAGAAATTTTGAGGAATAATTCCTCCATGTGAATTTTACTATATACCTTCTTTATAATGGAGATTGATTTTTCACTTAGATCCCTTGCATGTTGCATGTAGTAATTGGTCATGATGAGGTTGTGGTCTCATTATTTCAATCATTTTGGGAAGATAAGTTTAACTTTCTATTTCTGTCTGGTAATTAATATGTGACTTAAGGATAAATTTGACTGCTTTTAATGAGATTACTTTGTTAAATTGCTTTGAATATATCTGTCTAAAGTTGCACAAAAGTGAGCTCTTGGAATATAACTTGGAAAGAACACTTCTTTGTCACAGCAATGCTGTGATACACTGCAATTTATGTACTAATCATACTATTCGGAATGTATCCCACATCGAATAAGTAGAAGAATATTAGGAGTATAACTTTTGCATTATATACTGTCTAGTTTAGTTTGAATGAATGAAGCATGTTAAGCGGTTCGATTTCAAGAGGTTCCAGTGTTATTGAAACTTTGTGTCACAGGGAAGAAGAAAATTAGAGAAAGAAAATGTTAGTTTTGACTGAGAATCTACTGTGATATTTGCACACATGAAGTTGAAATCCCAATGAAATGCATGTTCCAATGAATCTATAATCTGCCTTAAAAGCAATGAAGAATTGGCCATGGTTTTCTTGCTTGGAATTCTAAGAACTATTTAACTTCTGCAATATTTGGATTTTAGTGTAACTGTTATAAACATAGTACAAGACACTTCACTGCTAGATTCTTTTAATTTACTATAGTTTAGAGCAGAAATTACTGATTGGCTATGTTAGCATGCAACTAATAAAGATTCAAGAAGTTGTCTTTGAACTTTCATGTCTCCGTGCTTTCCACCTGATTTTTTCTGTATCTATTTCTGCAAGTTGGTCTTTGGCTTCTAGATTTTAATAATTAGAATGTTTAGAAGTCTATGATGTTAAGATATGGTCCACAATCCGCATAATTATAAACCAATTCATATTCTTACATTTCTCAATGTGGACATATTCCTAACACTCACTTCCTGATGATGTGTGTTGGTCTTCTTCAGGTTTATAAACGGTACAAGCATTATTATCAGCAGATGCAAGCAGTCGTAGACTCTTTTGAGTGTGTCGCTGGGCTTGGCAATGCAGCTCCCTATGCGAACTTGGCTTTGAAAGCCATGTCTAAACATTTTAGATCCTTGAAGAATGCGATAACGGACCAGCTTCAGTTCGCTATTAAGGCTCATGGTCAACTGAGCCATGGGAAAGAAGAAGCTGCAAGGTTCGGTAGTTCTGATAAAGGGGTTTACGGTATGTCTGTTCAGACAGGATATATTGATCACAACCCTGTATGGCGTCCGCAGAGGGGACTTCCAGAGCGTGCCGTGACAGTTCTTAAAGCATGGTTATTTGAACATTTTCTTCACCCGTAAGAAAACGATGAATCTGTGTTGTACTCTACATTGAATTTTTCCAGTCCATTGTTTTATTGTTACTGTGCAGCATCACGTTTAAACATCTCAGTTTCTGCTTTTCTTCGCAGTTATCCTACTGATACGGACAAGATGATGTTGGCGAAGCAAACAGGTCTATCTCGGAGCCAGGTAATGCCACTTCTATCTTTTTTTTTTTTTTCATTTTGGTTTTGATCCTAATTTGATTTTTACCTGTCGTTAAAACCAGGTTTCAAATTGGTTCATAAATGCAAGAGTAAGGCTTTGGAAACCAATGGTGGAAGAAATTCACATGTTGGAAACGCGGCAAGTTCAGAAGGCAGCCCAGAAGGAAGAGCGAAATGCAAGCAAGAACAGCGATCCGGTGGTTTCGTCAAGCTCAGTTGCGATGGATAATCCATCAGCCTCCAACCAAAGATTGCAAGATGCTCCATCAAAGCGGACCAGAAATGACCTTCCCGAATTGCCTATGGCGAGTGAAGCACCATTAAACTTGTCGTACAACAGCTTGTCGAGTCAACATCATGCCGGTATCGGCATAGGCACAAGCACTGGTGTTTCCTTAACACTAGGTCTTCATCAAAACAATGGAATGGGTTTATCAGAGCCATTTCCGATAAGTGCAGTTCAGCGCTTCGGCCTTGGCGTTGAAGCAAACAGTCAGGGGTTCGTCATGGGAGGCTTCGAAGCACAAAATCGGCACTTCGGAAGGGACGTTATGGGAGGACAACTACTGCATGACTTCGTTGGATGAATGGTTTTAGGGTCAGAAAAAGTTTGATCTCAGCTATGTTTTTATCAATCAATTGTCGACAACACGAAACAGCACAAAGGAAAGAAGATAAATGATATGTTGTAAGAAGTTACATTCCATTGGATTGCCATATATATGATCATCTTATATCAATGTGCAGAAGATAAGGAATTGAGTGAACTCTTCTGCAAATTATTAATGAAATGATCAGAAATGATGATACGCTTCGACAGTTCAAACTCATTGAAGTCTTCAATATCTTATACAAATAGTAGTATCTCATAGTTTTAGGCGGGCTCGATTATTATAGAATACGTTTTACAATGTTCAATATCTTATCACAAGTATATCTATTCTTTACAGTTATCGAACATGTTATCCGTTACCTAAATTCGTTCATATAAACAGTTTCGGATTTTGCGTATTTAGAGGAGTGAACTTATATCTTAGTACTTGTGACAGGTAGAATTTTAAATATTTGTAATCATTCCAAACTTGATTACACCGGATTTTGTGATGCCTTATGAGTTATTATCAGTGCCAAGAATTGAATAGGGATACAAGAGGGAGCGGTGCTTTGATAACTCAAATTTTTGTGAAGGAAAAAACGTTTTTTGAATGTTAACTGGGAGAGAACAAGCAATTAAAATGTGTTGAATTAAAGGAAAAAAGTGTTTGATAAGTATTTTTAATAAATAAATTAATGTTATATTAATTTCTGCAAATTTTTCCTCCCTTCAACGTTGAATGTTGTGTGAACGACAAAAACGTGGAACCTGCACTTAAATGTGCAAATGCATGGGTATGATCTAGGATTCAAGTGTTGTGATTCAAATTTTTCTATGGATTTTTTTTCATAAGTAGATTTAACATAGAATTTTCATTTTGTCACATCATTGTTGGCTGGTTTATTTTACAAGATGCGTTTGGTGCATTTTTAAGAAACAATGTTACGTTAGTATTTTATTAATTATTTACTTCCTCCGTTCCACAAATATAGACACAGTTTGACTTTTACAATTTTTAAGAAATTAGTAGTTGTGGTTGTTAAAGTTAGTTAAATTATGTATTATTACTATTATGTCCTTAAAAATTTTTATTGGGAAAAACCACCATTAAAAAATTAGTTGCATAAATGATGGTAAGAATATCAATATGTTTATCATAAATGAATTTAAAAAGGTAAGTGTGTCTATATATTGAGACACTATATATAGAAAGTATGTCTATCTTTGAGGGACGGAAGGAGTATTTTATTAACTTTTTTAAAAATAAACTTTATGTTATATTATATTGTAAAGTCCAATATACTTCACTCATTTTATTAATTTATTAAAAAAATTTAAATTAATTTTGATGAGCTCCGTTGAATGTGTAAAACGATGCACAAGAAATATGGAAACAAATGCCCAATGATAGTGAATTAACTTTTAAGATGAACCTAATGGTAGCATAACAATTCTTTAATTTTTTATAAATTAATTTAAATTAAGATTTATACTAATTTTATTGACATGACACTTGTATAAATAAATTTAACAAAATTTTAATTTGAATTAGTTTATAAAATATTCATAAAATATTTTAATTATTTGAAAAAAATACATAGATCAAATAATTGTTAAACATATAATGCATATTAACAACAAAATATTTCACTCTTAGTTTAAATAAAAGAAATGATTTTTACATAAAATTATTTTTAATATATCTAAAAAAGTTAATAGAGATAATTAATACTGTTAATGAGTATTTTTTTTAAATATAAAAGTTTAATTTTAAAAAATAGTAAATTAAATACCATAATAATAAAAAGGGCATTGATGTAATAATTCCAAAAGATATGTCCAACAGAAAAAACCCAAATGAGGCTAAATCCCACTTTCTTAAAACCCTTAAACCTAAACACACAAAAGCTAGTTTCTTCTTCCTATTAGGGTTTAACAAACCTTACCTCTCCTATGCATATGCTTCAGTAATCTCACACACTCAAACAATGAACATGGAAGCAAGAGTCGGCGTAGTCGAAGGAAGCCAGAGAGCCCTCAACTCCGCCACCGATGCCGGAACCAGAAAATTCCGGCAACAGCACGACCAATTGGGTCAAATTCACCCAACCCAGATGGATAACCATAACAAAAATCGAAGTTTGAGTCAGCAGTCGCAAATTGGAACAGTAGAGCAACTTTTAGCGGGAGGTGTTGCGGGAGCATTTAGTAAGACTTGTACTGCTCCTTTGGCTCGTTTGACAATTCTTTTTCAGGTGAGTTTTGTGGAATATCTGGAGTTTTTAACTGGGTTGGTGTCAAATTGGAATTTTTGTCGTCTTCTTATCTTTTTGGGTCTTTTTAGAGGCTTTTTTTTGTGGGAATGTATGGTTTTTTTACTTGAGGTGGTGTGAATTTGAGTTTTGGCTTGTGAGATTTGTAATTGTTTCGGGTTTAGTAAGGTTTTTTTTTGCTAATTTTGCTGGAAAGGTTTGATTTTTGAATTGGGCTGTTGTGAATTTCGGTTTTGGCTGTGAAAATTGGAATTTTTGTGTTTTGAGTGATTACTGGTTTGGTTTTTTGCTGGTTATGGTGGATATGTTGTGTCTTTCTTTGATTTGAGTTGTGTATTGATGAGGAGTTGGGAGAAAATTATGATATTTTGGATTAAAGTAATGTTTTGGGAGTGTTAGGATGTAAATTTTATAGATTTATTATGTGGACTTGTCAGTTCTGTGTTTGTGATTAATATCTTTTCTTGAATTGTTGTTAATTTGATGCTGCGGAAATTATCTTAATTATTTAGTGAGAAACTCTGTTTTGTCAGGTTGAATTTTGTACTACTTGGCAATTAACTGATATAATATAATTCAAGCTTATAGATATCAGTGTTCTTGATAGATGAGTCTTTATCAATTATTATCATACTTTTTTGCCAATCACACTGTTTGTTTTATTTTGTTAGGTTCAAGGTATGCATTCGGATATTGCATTATTGAACAAGCCCTGCATATGGCGCGAGGCTTCTCGAATTGTTAATGAAGAAGGATTTAGGGCTTTCTGGAAAGGCAATCTGGTGACGATTGCTCACCGTCTTCCTTATACTTCAGTGAATTTCTATGCATATGAACAGTATAAGAAGGTAAGTCGTTTCAATTTAGGAAATACCCTTGATGAAATTAACTTCTGTGATTCTGATCTTCTATTGCTCCTCAATTTTGTGGTAGGTCTTTCAATCAGTTCTTGGTGTGGAAAATCACTCTGGCAGTACAACTGCCGGTCTTGCTGTGCACTTTGCTGGTGGTGGGTTGGCTGGAATGACGGCTGCCATTGCCACCTATCCATTGGATCTTGTAAGGACACGCCTTGCAGCACAGGTAACTTCATCACACATCGGTGAGTAGTGATAAAATGAATCTGCTAGAGGCTTATTTTGTTCACCGGTTATTAAGCATTGCTAGTTTGACTTGTCTACTTATTTACTGGAATTTTAACTGTGCAGAGAAACACCATATACTATAGAGGCATCTGGCATGCATTTAGTACTATATGTAGAGAAGAAGGTGCTTTGGGCATGTATAAAGGACTTGGCGCAACGTTATTGGTATGCCATTGTGCTGTTTTTTGTCTATTTTTGCCATGCTTGTTTGAAAATTAAAATGCTCAGACTCACAAAGATGCCACTTTGTTTCAGGGTGTTGGACCAAGTATAGCAATAAGCTTTTCTGTCTATGAGTTTCTTAGATCGATCTGGCAATCTCAAAGGTGAGTTGTTAGTATAGACTGAACGATTCATTACCGCACGTACATTTGTTGTCTCTTTTCGTGCTTGGTTTTAAACCTGACGAATCATTGTTTGGTTTTTTCTGCATCAGGCCCAATGATTCTACAGTGATAGTCAGTCTTGCATGTGGCAGTCTTTCTGGCATTGCATCATCAACAGGTATATTACTTATTTTTCTTTGGGTTGGAAGAATTTTTTTCCTGTGAGTTCGGCCATTTCAGCTCTTGCGTTCTATTTTACCTGCTGTCGAAACCATCTAATTTCTTCCGGAGGTACTTCTGTAATTGTAGGCCTGAGATTATATATATTAAACATTGTTTCCATCGACTACCTCAACTGAAAGAAACACATCTTCAAACATTTTCTGGTTGAATTATTGTTTTGCAAATCTTGATTATTTGCAGCAACATTTCCACTGGACCTTGTGAGGAGGAGAATGCAATTAGAAGGTGCTTGTGGTCGAGCTCAAGTATATAAAAACGGCTTGTTTGGGACATTCAGGCATATAATCCAGTCCGAAGGCCTGCGAGGCATGTACAGAGGGATCCTGCCGGAGTACTACAAGGTGGTTCCGGGAGTCGGCATCGTCTTTATGACTTACGAGACACTGAAGATGCTACTATCAAGCGTCTCCGCGTAGATTTAGTTTCATACACTATTAACAGTTTACAGTAAGCAACTATCTAAGAAATTTCATTTTCCGACACGCCTGATGTAGGCAATCCGACAGCACTCGTCAGCCAGTTTTGTATTAGTTAGAAGAGACGTAGTAGTCATTTATCGTGGAAGTTCATGGTCGTAAATTTTGCTGCACCGCCGTTGTGCAATATAATTCTCTGTATAGGCATAATTATGAGAAAGACATTTAATTGCATCCATTTCTCTTTTGCATTATTGTGAGAAAAAGTGGCAACTCTTTCCATTTCAATCTCTTTGAATGACACAAATAATTATAGAATCCCGTGGCAGATTCTACCATTCATAAAAGTTTATGATTCTGAAAATCACAATAGCAAGCTTCAAGCACACTAAATACCCTCCTATTTTTCTTGATTAAAATGACTTTTAAGTGATTTTGATTGATTGCATTGATGATTTGATGAGAATTATTCATAATTGGGAAACAAGACAAGATCTCTGGTCTTAATGAAAAAAGCAGTCAAGATCAAATTTAATTTTCTGCAGAAAGAAAGGTTTTTAGCTTATGATTGGCTTCATAATCGGTCATAGACAAAGAACCTTACTCATTACTTTAAACTATTGGCACCACACTTTTGAATCACTCATGAAATTATCTAAAATAATCTTAATTTAGAAAATAACCAATTTAAGATCGTAAAAGTAGCAAGATTTAAGTTCATATACCTTACAAATGTGAACATATATGAACTTACGAATTTGAAACAACTTATAAATGTGAACGTATGTTAACTGAAATCTGACTATTTTTATAAAATATAAATTTATAATGTGAATCATGTGAACTTATAAATTTGACAATTTTCACAATATAAAAATAAAGTTGACTATTTCTAATTAAGTTTTTAGACAATTTCACGATGTACAGACTTAAAAAAGTGTCAATTCAATGTAATTTTTTAAGCTCTTTATTAACCATTATAAATAGATTCCTTGTGTGCTCATGCACTGTATATCAACCTCTCTTCTACTACACCCAAAGGTAGTGGTCTAGTAGCAACCGACCCCATGTTAGAGGTTTCGCCTAGGGTCCGCCTAGGTTCGATTCCTGGCGTGTGAGCACTCCCCTTAGGTAGCTCCCAAGCCTCCCAGAGCGGTCTGAATTAGTCAGGAATCCAATGTGGCTCCCGGATACCAGACGGTTTCGTCAGAAACGTCGGACCAAAAAAAAAACCTCTCTTCTACTATACACAACAAAAATAATAACCCTTCTGAGTAATTGTCCTGATTTCTTCTTGTTATTCCACGCTTAATCCACAAAATCTGATCCATATTGGGTTAGGATCTGGTAATCTGCATCCTGAGGTTTAGCCTGACTTCTGTGTTCAGTTATGTCTAGTCCTTGGGATGCAGATTATCTCGTACTTGCCATCAATGCAAAAACAAACACGGACACTTGATCACTAAAGAAAAATACTTCCCTTTCAAATAAGTCTAAAGAGCTTTCATTTAACATAGGGTCTTCACAGTTAATTATCTTATATTTCTGTTTTTGGACAGTTTGCTGCAAAATTGCACTGCCAATACTTGTCACAGAAGATTGAAGTTCTAAGAAATTCATGACAGGAAACAGTATATGAACCTAAGAGTGATTCTGATCCTGAGATTTCTGCAGCACCCCAATAGCTTCTTCCTTGCATTCATCCTTGCCATCTTTGAAAATCAGAAACTCCATCATGTCAACTCGGAAGAAAATAAAATTTCCACACAAGTGTGTAATACAAGAGCCAAAGTCTTTTCCAACCACACAATGCCATGCTGCTCCATAAGCTTCATCAAAGTTCTGCTAAACATGTCCCAAGTTTATCAGCTTAGACTTAACAATAATGATTTCTCTCAAACTCCTACACTAGAACATACCTGTTTGATATAATGAGCAATGGATTGACAATCTGAGACCTCATGTAAGTCAAGAGCCTGATAAGCTAATTCCATTACATGACTCTGCATCAGCTCTGGCATGTCAGTCTCGCTTACCACAGCTTTTCCCTCCAACATCTTCAACCTCAGAAATAATAATTTTATGTTCTAGTCTAATTCATGCCACCAAGTGGGTTCATAAACTTATATAACCCTGAATATAATTAATTTACATTGAAAATAAGAAAAAACTGGTGGCTCAAATAAGAAGGTACTGATGATATTTTTAGGTTGGTCCTGTCAACTTCATTTTTCACTGTCAATTTTTGACACGATAACACAATTTGTGATATGACATGACATAAACGACACAAATTCGATTTTTGTTATGTTTATACCACAAATAATGCATTTAATAGAAAATAACACCACACGATTGTGACACGTCTAACACGAATGGACAATTCTATAACATCAGAAACGGTTAAAATGGAAACAGTTGTAAGAAATATCTCAGTTGGGGCTTATTGTCATTTATGGACAGAAACTGAATACATCATCTACTTCGAAACATACACCAATGGCTCAGGAATCTGGAGGCTTAATTTTTTAAGCCATACAAACGAAAAAGAAGCAAAAAAAAAAGAATCCCTGTGAGCTATACAAACTTCAATCTTTTGTAACTCTTACTGCATGCAATCTCTTCACCAAGAACAAACCTGTGACTAATCCAGAAAAATTCTTGATAAAGAATTTGTAACAATGCAAATTTACTGCATCCACAACAATCTATTCATCAGGATTGCAACTCTATGATCATAAGCCTTGCTTGGCAAACTGTAAATTAAGTAGACCTGATCAAGAACACACTGAGCTCTTGATCAGAACACTCATCAAAATTTATCAAATGAAAAACCTCCGAATTAGCACTCCCAACAACATGTTCATAATGAGCTCGCATGTATATAACTTCCTCTTTCTCCTCCTCTGCGCCACCGGCTCCGAACCATCCGGGAATCACTCCTGCTCCAACAGTCATAGACTCCATTGTCTTTAACATCATTCTGTGATATTCATTCACTTTTCTTTTCAATGCAAACCCAATTTTCTTTCCATTGCAAGAAACATTCCAAACCGGGACAGAACGTAAGCGGCAAACCGAACCGGAGTTTATTGACTCCAAAGCAATCCTAACAAAACCACATTGCATTTCTTTAACAAGTTGGTGAGTAGGAACAGAAAACTCAAGAAAAAGGAGAGGCTTTTTGGTGGATAAACGGTCATGTTGAAAGCAGAAAAAGACGTGGCCGCGGCGAGTTCCGAAAATGGTTCCTATCACCATTATTCTAGAGGGTCTTGGTGGTGCAATGACAACATTGGAGTCGGTTTGTGGAGAGGTGCATACGGAGGAGACAAGGAATTCAGGAGGATCTTCAATATTGTCGCGGAGGGAAATGGAGAGGCGTTTCTTGATGATGGTGTTTTTGGTGGTGGTGGTGGTGGGGGCCGTGGTTGGGGGTTGATAGAAACAAGGGAGTAAGATACGACGGAGAGAGTCGGTCTTAGTCATGATTTGGAAAAATGATGGAGAAAGATTATGTTGGTCTTGAGAGAGAGTGGAGGTTTTTTCTGGTGGTGGTTTGTGAGTGAAGTGCAGTGGAGGTTTGTAAGGGTTGGAATTGGCGGGAGTGGTAGTTAGCCGTTGGAGGTTTGGTTGTTTAATGAGTGACACGTGGACTAACGTTTGGAGATAGTTTAGTTAGGAAAAACAATTGTAAAAGAGTGAGTCTGACGAGTTAATGGCTATAATTCCTAATCGACAAATTTAACGATAATCGGTGGAGTCAACATCCATAATGTACGGACAAACTCTTTACTATAACAAATTTTGTCGGAGCCGGTGGAGACACGGGCTCTCACTGCCTCTTTTGTTACAATGGAGAAGAGGCATTAAATTTGATTATTCGGAGATTGCTGCAAGTTCCAAGTCAAGATTTCTCAACAAATTGAACACATGTAGACAACACTGTAATTGCAGGAAACATGGAATGAATTCATGAATCAAATAAAAAACTTCAGGATTGTCGCTATAATCACTAAACACTTTCGATTGTTTTTGATCCCTTTGCATTGTGTTGTGATTTGGAGTTTTCATCAGTTTCCTTGGACAGAAAACGGTATGAAAAGAGATTGAAGTAGAAAAGATTCAAAGCTGCCAGACCTGCAATAAGGTAGTAGAAGTAGTCAAGTCGGACTTTGTTAAGGTCACGACCACCTAACCATGGCGTTTTACCGTTTCTTCCAGAAAGATCATGGACTAGATTCACAAGAGCCGCGTTAATGTAACTCGCTGCAGAGAAGCTGAGGAAGAAGATTGCTCCAGCTATGGTTCTCATGCTTTCTGGTAAATGTGTGGTGAAGTATTCCATCACTGCAACTGCAGCAAATGCTTCATCAAGTCCTGATAACGCAAACTGAGGCAACAACAAAAGCATGTTCATCGGCGATATGAAAGATCCGTTCTTAAAAGCCGACTCGCGACGATGCTTCTCAACTACTGCAGCTACCAACATGCAGAGAATTGCCATTACAATGCCTGTGTTAATTCTTTGTCTCATAGTTAATCGTTTATCCCTGCTTGATCTTTTCTTCGCCACCGGAAGGTAAATTTGCTCGTAGGAGAAGATCCATATGGAGAGGGCAATCATTGAAATAAGACCCATCCAGCCTTGCGGGATTTTGAAATTGTTAACCACATTGTTTGATTGGATAGCTTGCATCAATCCAAAAGTGTTCATTTGGTCCATGGTAATGAAGCAACCAATTCCTGTGAACCAAACCGGAACAATTCCAAGGAGTAGTTTCAGTTGTTCGACTTGTTGTAGGCTGCATAATCTCCATGTGTTCTTTGGTACACCATGATTGTCCAATTCACTTGGATCAACGATCACTGCCGCCTTGTCGAGGAACTTGAATTTATCTGTACGAGCAAGCTTTGCTTCATTCTGTCCATTATCAATCAAAAGAGGATCATAGAGTGACTGCCCTGAGGATGAAACTAAATTAATTTTACGCTTCCTACAAGCAGCGACAGCAACTTTGGTTATGTCAATAAAGACACTTCCTTGCGCATCGTGGATAATGTAACTGTGTTTTCCGATCAAGAAAATCAAAATGGAAAAGAACAAGCAGCCGGCTGGAATGGCATATCCGACAGTCCAACTGACATTGGATTGAATGTAGACAACCAAAGTGAGAGCTATCACCAGGGCCACAGTGAAGGAGAAATACCACCAATTGAAGAAACTTGTTAGTTGGTTTCTTCCCTTCTCTGTTGAGGTGTCAAATTGATCAGCCCCAAAAGCAATGTTGCAAGGTCTAATACCTCCGGCTCCAACAGCAAGCAATGCGAGACCGATATACAGGAGAGCAAGTTGCCAACCCAGAGGGTCCTGACAATTTGTTCCGTCAACGCAGGGCACAGGCGTAAAATTTCTTACTCCTGCAGTCATTGTCAACATCACCATTCCCTGTTGAAATAAGGCATCAATGAACATGCTTATGGTTGTACAAATTTCAAGATAATTTTGATCAAGATCATTTCTTTTCAGGTTCTTATTTCGAATTTTCTCGCAAAATTACAAGGACATTGATGAAAATGTATAGGTGAACTTACCAGGAAAGATGATATGGAGCCGAAGAGAAGAGTGTAGAACTTGCCAAGATATGCATCAGACAAAAAGGCCCCAAATAATGGGGTAACATTTGAAGAACCAGACCAGATGTTGAATACATTAACAACCTGAATACCATCCATGTTGTACCTTTTCTGAAGATAAACTGTCAGATTGGCTATCAGACCCATTGAAGCCAATTTCTCGAACGATTCATTCCCTTCAGAGGAAAGAAAACAAAAATCCATTGCAAGTTAGAAAGCCACAATTAACAGAAACAACTTAGAAACTTAGTTTAATTACTAGATTTACATTGCATCATTACCTAGTATGTATTTTATGGCTCTCCATCCTCCAGGTAACTTTTTCCGGGCACCGGAAGGAGGAGGATCTGCACTTCTTTCCATGGAACTAGAGGAAGATGAAGAAGCAATCGCATAACTCATTTCCCTATCACTTTTTCTTCAAACACCTTCCTGTCTTTCTTTCCTGCTGAACTCTGCAAGTTTCTTTTATCGATACAGAAGCAAAGTTTTCCTGTCCGAAGGTTTCAGGCAATTCCTTCTTTTAGAAGCATGTTCTAGGAAGACCATAGATCAGTTAAGACGTTCTAAATTTAGAAGTCCAGTGGAGAATCTCTGTAGAAGACAACTACTCAGCAGAAGACAGTTTGTTAGCTAACATAAACAAGTTAGATGGATAAAAAGGTAAATATGCAAAACAATCGTATAATTACAGCCAAGTCAAAGTGGAAACAATAAAGTGTGAACAGCTTGTTCCTGAAAATAAGCAGAGACATAGAACCATGGCCACAGATAAAACCAGCCGATTACTATAAAAACTGAAGTCAGTTTGAACTAGCATTGTCAAAACTAATGCTATTCACAACTCATAGTCATTATTTTTTTTTAGCAGAATTTATTAATTTAAATTATTGTTTAGTAAGAATTATCAAAGGGACTTAAAACTCTTAATTGCTGAATTGATGATATCAAACGGACTGTAAAAGTGTTATTAGAGAATGATCTACTTCACACTGCACAAAAAATCAATATCAAGAACATCTTTTGACCAAAATTCATACCTTTTCAGGCAATTCAAAAGTTGCTAATAATAGCAAAAAAAATTAGAGAAAATGATAGTGCAAACAAAATATTCAATCTAATAAATAAGAATGGAGGGGGAAACTGATGTTTTGTAGATTTATTTCAGCTAAACTGATATAATATGACAACATATCTCTCTTAGCATCATTTTGATCTGCTGCACTCAATTCTAAATAAGATAAGCTTATCGAACATTGGCATCTTCAGATTGCTTCCACTTCTGACAAACTTCGTCCCCTGTTAAAATTGCTGAAGAATGTGTCCGACGAAATGTGAGAGATGTTATTACTGTACCCCAGACCATCTAGCCCAATCCACAAATTGCATCCCTCCGTAAACATTGTTGGCAAATCGAACACCGACTGTGAAGGCCATTGCAAAAGGGGGAACTTGCTTTGCCAGAGGCGATGCTTCCACGACACGCTCCAGTCCATTAATAATCTGATAACGCGTATTTGATGAAACTGCGAGAAAAACACCTGCATACAAGGTGCAAGAAGAGATTAATCGATGAATTTTTTTCCCACGACTCATTTAGGATTTAACCCAATTCAAATGCATAAATGAAGTTTGAGGAATGAGAATTCCTAAAATAAGGGAAATGCCAGAAGCCAAAAATTGTTCCATTGGACTGTGTATCATATATATATATAAACATTGCTCTACAGGCAATTGGCTACAATATTCAGGAAGAAATGAAGTACTAGAAGAACAATATCATGCATCTGACATAACTTTTAAATGGCTATACATAAACAACAGCTGTCATAAAAATTGATGCAGTGACAAATTTGAAATCTCTCGATGCTAGTTACAGATCAGCCAACATGACAGACTTAAAAAATACAATAAAGATCATAAAACTCTCATTTCAAAAACCCTCATGTTATCCGGCCTACTTATTGATTTTACTGAAAACAGCAGTTTCTTAAGACAGGGTTAAGGCTAACTAATTACTTGACTGCACCAACATATGATAAGCATCAAGCCTAACTTCGCATTCAATCGTACAAGTTGGACAATAAGCCAAATTAAACAATGAAAATTCAAGGATAAAATGACCCAAAAAAGAGCTCAAAGGATAACCATGGAAATTCAGTGCAGCAACATCATATTGACTGGACGAAGACATGAAAATGACTTTACGCTCCCACAATTATATATATTTCCATATAATATTACAAAAATTCATTGCACACCAGAAAATTATAATAAATCAAAACAGTAGAGAATTCCATACCCCAAAGAGCAGCACTCTTCAGGAGAGGTGGCACAGGTATGTCCTCATCTGATTTCTTTATGCTCCTGAAACATATATATGATTCGTTAATGAATGATCCTCCACAAGAAAGCATAAAGTTATGATTTTCAAAAGATACAAGCAGATGGGATTTATACTAATACATTCATCTGAAAGGCAATAGCTGAAAGCAACAGGGGAAAGAGTAAAGCCAAATTTAAAAGTAAATACAGTTTAGACGCATGCTATCGCTTTTTCCCTTTTTTAGAGATTTATGGAGTGTCAAATCCATAATATAAGCTCTTCCTACCTCTTCTACACTTAAGTAAAACGCCAAAATTTGTTACTACCCTATGCAGAAATAGATAAGCACATAGCTGTATGTATACCTCTTAGCCATCATTATAAGATTTGCAATGCCTTGACCGATAATACCACACGCAAATCCAACTGAGCCATACATAATGCCCTGTAAAGACAATGCAACATGATAATCAACACTGAATACATTTCAATGCAATTATGTTAATTCTTCATTCATAAAGTTTACCTTATAGAAGTATGTTGCAATTCTTTGGTTAACAGAGAAACTACAGCCTGGTCTTTCAGCTTCAAACACGCTGCGTAGAAGAAAAATTCAGAGACTTCATTAATTAATGATAGATAGATCGTTCACCATTCTGCTATGCATTATCAAGTACAGGACATGCTTGATATAGATCAAACTTAATTGAAACTGAAAGCATCAACCATGAAAGCATGTAAACAAACACTAACCTACTCGGAAGAGCATTGTAAGCATTTAGCATCCGTCCAAAGAGGCCCTTGGATACAGATGGTCGCCCAATTCGTGCATACGGCGCTAACATACCAACCAACGCAACATTGACAACAACACCAACCAAGAGATCTGCCAAATACAATTCAAATTCTTGCCAGAAGTCTTTCCCCCTTTTCTGAACTTCCGCAAATGTAGCACAACAAGAATCAATGACTATCTGCATCACGTTAAGAAATGCTGTTTAGCTCATATTCACAACACCAAGTCATAGCCAGCCATATTTTTATTCTCATAATGATTTCAGAAATCTTGAGGACAACTCCAGGTGATTACAAGTTCATTAGATAGTGTCGTTAAAAGCAAGTCACTAAGAATACAGATAGCATAAACATTTCCCTAGTTTTCAGACATTGAGCATTAACATCTCTCAAGTTGATCCATTATAAATCAGGAATTTGGCACAAGTATTTTATATCAAGTAAGAAAAAACCTCTGTTCCAATCTTGAACAGAAAGGAAGGATCGGCAAGCATTCTGTTTCTTAGCATTGCGCATGACTTCATTGCAAACCCCAATAGACCCCCTGCACTCTAAACAAAAGAGAAAACAATTAAACATTAGAAACATAACTCCACATCCCAACAGCAACATCAACCGCAAAACCAACCTGCATGTCCATATATCTAAGTAAAAGCAATTTCCTAATCCCAACACTCTTAGCAGCTTCCAACATATCACTAGGAAGACTAACACCTCTAGCTTCAGCTTCTTTAATAACCTCCTCAAACTTCATAATCGGTCCAAACTCCTTCTCTTCTGGATCCTCTTCTCCACCATTATCACCACCACCTCCACCTCCACCAAAATACCCTCCATTCCCATTATCACCACCACCATTCTCACTCTTCACCTCACTTTCATTCTCTATAAAAACTTCTTTCACACCATTACTAACACCTTCATCTTTCGCTACTGAAACATTGTTCTGAGGTTGCGAGATACTCATAACTACAAACCTCCTTTGTTTTTTTCCACTCCACACACTTAAATTCACTTCATTCACAAAATTTTGCCTCCATTTTCTGCCAAAAACAACGTCTTTTTGCAAGTTGAAAGCTTGTGAAAGCCTTAAACTCGACATTTTCTACTCAAGGTGCTAAAAACACAGTTAGGTTACTCGACAAATTGATTTTGGCTAATGCCCAGAAGAAGAAATGATCTAAGAAGCGATAGGAACGAAAAAGATTGGAACTTTCGGTGTTGGTGAAGCAGTTTTGGCTTGTTTGGTTAGAAAGTGAAGGGAAATGGAGGGAAAATCGGTGGGAAATGTGGCGGCTTGGTGGGGGATGTGTGGTGCAAGTGGAAAAGCGAAAGAGTGCAGAGAGAGAGACGTGTGATTGGTGTTGTAGTTGGCGCTTTATATT
>CANYCX011042815.1:0-14586 GCA_948193385.1 Breynia disticha f. nivosa | reverse complement strand
CTTTATAAAGATAACATGATGTGCAGGGGAAAAATATAAATTTGCACGAGGACGTGCCTATCTATTTTCTACCTATGGCATCCGATTATGCCAGTACAAATCACAACCATGCAAACCACACAGAATTCCAACCACACAGGTTTAGACACTTAATTAAGCACATAGCAATATTAAGATCACACAGATCAAATCAACATATACACAGGATGGCACACAACAAATACGAACCGCACTGGCTCAATTATCCACACAAGAATGATCACACAGATCATATTTACATGAAATAATCATCCACACAGGATTAATCATATCGGCCATACATATATGAATGTAAATGTATGAAATGAAATACTAATGAAAATCCACATAGGATGACCCGGGTATTTGTCCTCTCTTCGACACAGAAGAGGATAAAATAAAAATACCTCTGTACCACACAGGAGAGGTTTCAGACCGCATACAGCTCAGTCCAGGACAGCACACAGCAAGTCCTTTATCTACATAGGAAAGTCCACAAAGGAATATTATTGCCACACAGGCTCGTTTCACACAGGAATTATGTAAATGTATGAATGACATTCGTAATAGCAAATAGCACAAGAATGACATTCGTGTCAACACACAACATAGTACAGCTCACACAGAGCACAAAGAATACCACACAGGTTCATTTATTACAAAAACATACCACATAGGTATAACTATCATCAAAGTATCAATATCAACTCCATATCAACATTTAACAATGTAACCAATACAAGCTTACCATTAATCAACTATATGTCAACTATATGACAATCAAGGCATATATATGTAAAACATATATCAACCAAGACATATAACCAAAACATATACTAATTACATTCATGTCAATGAATTAACAAGACAAGAAAACCAATTCGAGCCTTACATTAATATTTCACTTTGAATCAACGTCATATATTCATATTCAACATACTAGATTAGATGAAATCAACACTAAATCAACCAACACATCACATTTTCCATATGATTCATCTATATCTAGCAGTCTTAACAACATTATAGGCCAAATAGATACATATATATATATATATATATGTATATATATATATATATAAGCCTAACACATTTATCTTCTTACTTTAAAGAGTTCTCTTACGAACAACTTTAGTAAGTGCAAGAACACTTACAATCAAATTTAGTAAGCATAGAATACTTGCCTCTGAATCTACGCAAAACCGACAATGTCAATAGCGGATCAATCCCTCCTCAATCATCGTACAGATCCTTCTGTACGAAATTAACCATATACAATCATTAACTAACCATTAGAATATTGATTCTAACCTTAGAATCATCAAAACATCATTTATAAACCTTAATTCATCCATATGTCAACAGTCTTACACTTTCCTTAATAAACCTAATCTTCCTACAACTTTTTCTTACCATGATTTCCATATCATAAACCATATACAACGAATAATTCAAGTTTTTAACACATAATCTTAAGAATTTTAGCATCAATTTTCAGTTCAAACACAATTAATCCTCAAATTCAACATATCCTTCATAACCTTTTGTAAACCAACTATAAACCACTTACCTTGACTTGGATTCTTGCAAGGATTTGTGTTTTTTTCTTGAAAATTCACTTCCTTCCTCAAGAACCAGACCTCTGCTCACTTTCTCAATTATCCCCTGGTATATTTCTTTGTAATTTGAATGAAGGTTCTTGATTGTTGGTTGATACGTTCAAGCTTTATATTTTTTGTTCCAAAATTTAGTGAGGTACGCATGGTGGACAGTGGACTACACGTGGTCGTAACGACTGGACGTATATTGCTGCCACTGCATGTACTCTATTGGTTTCCTGCATTTCTCCTTTTTCCTTGGTTATTTCATATAACCCTTATATGAAACTTCAATCAACCTTTATATACTTAAGTATAATAATTTATTTTTCATCTTTTCATTACATAAAATCTTATTTTTCTTCATTTTTCCATAAAATAATTTCTAGAATGTCACAGATATTTCATTTGATGTTGATATATGAGATTATGTTTATATGCTCTTTGGCCATTATGATAAATGGTTAATTTATGGTTGATTCTGAAAGCATATGATTCCTTTTTTAAACATATATACGAGATAAGTTTATGGCCATATGAATGCATTTGATTCATTATGTGTTGCATTCATTGTGTGAAACTAGGTCGATATACTAGCTGGGCCTGAGGATGATTTCGACCTGGGCTCGATACTAAACTAGGTTCGATGCTAGTCTGATATCGATGATTATTCTGAATGGACTTTTGATTCTGGTTTGGGACCAAGAAAAAGAAAAAGAGAAAAGAGAAAATGAGAAAGTGATACCGTGGGGCATTTTGCAAGTGAAATGCATTGTCATACATGTGCACTTGATAGGCATTCATAATTAGCATGATTGTTTATTGTGATGTGATTTATGAATGCTAAATTGAATATTACAATTAGATCTTTGATTATGATATATGTATTTGTGTATTTTAGTATGAAAACACTATAGATATGGTATGGTGCTATGCAAGATATGCATAACTATTGAAAAGAACTTGTTTGCTGTAAATTGGAATGTAAATCAAAACATAATATGCAAAACAAAAGTTCAGAATGCCCTCATGTTGATCAGTACGTCCTCATGCTTGGGATCAGCATGTCCCGTGCTCTACAAGGCATGACCCGTGCCATATGGGAAATCAGCAATGAGCATGACCGTGATGACTAGAGTTTTCCCTGCACTTCATTTTAACAACAAACTGTTTAGCAGGGTACTATCAGAGATTTATCGAGAATTTTTCAAGGATAGCTAGACAGGTTTATTAAGAAAGAATGCTCCGTTTGTCTGGAATAAGATATATGAAGAGAGTTTTCACGAGTAGAAGAAAAGATTAGTTGAAGCTCTAGTTTTGATGTTATCTTCTCAGGGAGGTGGATTTGTGGTTTATACTGATGCTTCTGGAGCTAGGTTAGGCAGAGTATCATCTTAGAAAGGCAAATGTGTTCGCCGATGCATTGAGTAGAAAAGGAAAAGAGGATGATGATTTGGTTACTTATAGAACAAACTCGATGTTTGCTTTATGATAGTTACAAGTGCATTTGAATTTGATTGAGGATCAGATGTTAGATAATATCAGAGTTTGACCTTAGATGAGTGAGATGATAGCAGCATGTCAGAACGAAGATGAATATCTAATGTAAATTAAGAAGAAGGTCAAAAAAGGAAAAGTGACTACTGCTCACCGTTTAGATGATAATGGTGTGTTATACTATAGAGAGAGGTTATGTGTTCCAGATATTGCTGAGTTGAAGAATGAGTTAATGGTTGAGGCTCATTCATCACCTTATTCAGTTCATCCAAGTAGTACGAAGATGTACCGGGATATGAGAGAGATGTACTGGTGGGTACATATAAAGAGAGAGATAGCAAAATTTGTTGCTAGGTGTCTACCTTGTTAGTAGATTTAGGCAGAACGTGAAGCTCCAGCTGAAAAGTTACGATCATTAGAGATTTTAGAGTGGAAATGGGAGAAGATCACCATGGATTTTATTATAGGCTTACTGGGGATGTTCCGACATCACGATACTATTTGGGTAATCGTGGATGGACTGATGAAATTGGCTCATTTTTAGCTATCCGACAGGATGATATGTTGGATAGGCTAACTGGTTTGTATGTCACTGAGATCATCAGGTTACATGATGTTCCTACTTTGATTGTGTCTGATTGTGATCCTAAGTTTACATTGTGATTCTGGCTGAGTCTCGAGGATGTGATGGGTACGAGATTAAGGTTTAGTACAACATTTCATCTACAAACTGACAACTAATCTGAAAGGACGATTCAGACAGTCAAGGATATGTTATGAGCTTGCATTTTGGAGTTTGGAGGTAATTGAGATGATCACTTACCTTTGGTTGAGTTTTTATACAATAATAGTTATCATTCTAGTATTGGGATGACACCATATGAGCCGTTATATGAGAGACGGTGCAGGAGTCCTACTTACTGGGATGTTGAGGGTTTGTGAAAGATTAAGGGACCCTATTTGGTTTAGCAAACTCTCAAGAAGGTTAATGTTGTGAAAATATGTATACAAACAGCTTAGGATCGTCAGAAGAGCTATTACAACCGACATCACCGAGAGATAGAGTATGCGGTAGGAGATTGAGTTTTCTTGCGAGTTTCACCTTGGAGAGGTGTTATCAGATTTGGGTGACGCAAAAAACTAAGTCCTAGGTATATCTGACTGTTTGAGAATATTAAGATAGTGGGACCACCGGCTTACAGGTTGAGATTACCAGACGAGTTCTCCCGACTACATGATGTGTTTCATTTTTTTATATTGAGATAGTACCGATCGAATCCTAGTCATGTGTTGGGAGCTCCAGATTTAGAGATATCAGAAGAGCTATCTTACGAGGAGGAGCCTGTTGAGATTTTGGATCGACTGATGAGACAGTTACAGAGCCGTGAGATTTCTAGGTATTGGTGAAATGGAGTTTTTACTGGTGACATGGAGTTTTCATTCACCAACGGAAGCTACCTGGGAGCTTGAGTCTAATATGAGGCAACAGTATCCGTATCTGTTTCCAAATGTTGAATCAGAGAATTAGGAATATTCTAATTCTGGATTATAATGTTTTATTTAGTGATTTTTGTGATTGCAAGCTAAGTAAAAGAGTTATAAGATGTGCTGATATTGATCATTGATAATGAAGGAAAAGTCTATATGGAGAATAGTATGATCTCCAATTGTTGCAGTGTTTATTACGGGTATGTTTCTGAAATTACGGGTATATTTACATGACTGGTTGCTATTGTTTTGCTGAAAATTGAGGTTGCAGTTAAGTATGATAGGTCTCTAAAATTTACCATACTTAGAATTGTTTGCAATTTGATTAGCTTTAAATTTCAGGGACGAAATTTCCTAAGTGACGGAGAGTTGTAACGTCCTGAAATTTCTTAGATTTAAATAATATGAAAAATAACTTAAAGAAAAATTGAATCAGACAAGGTTAGGAAAGTTTCAAAAAAAACAGTAGGCAGCATGATCTGGAGCACACCCTCGTTCTCATGCCAGTGGATCAGCACTTTATCGTGTTGATACGAAAAATTGGCACAAGCACGTGCTGAATTTATTTTGAAATGAGATTGTGTAGGATTAAACAGAAACTCTGCTGAGTTGAATGACACAACTTGACAGCACGACCCGTGCTCTAGGTCGTGTCGACAAGGCTGATATGAACTGACCGACAGCTTACTATTGTTTTATTCAATAACAGTGCAAATGCAAATAACTAAGCAGGAGAAACCCTAATTTAGTGGAAAGGACTTATCTAAGCAAGAAAGGATCTATTTTTTGCAAATTCATTAGGAAAGTCACAAAGATGAGTCTACATGAGTACTGGTGACTTTACGCTTAAGTTTCCATGTTGCTGGAATCTATGGAGGTTTATGAATTAAACTGAAATAGTGATTAAAGGGTGTTAGTTAGTTGGTATAGAGCTAATTACAGCTATCCTAATGAGATGATTATGAGAATCATGATGTGAATTGAAGTAAAAAGATTTAGTTAGTTTTGGAAAGGTTCTGAGGAAGTGAAACTTTATGAGTTCAAGGCTGTAGTTGTTGTTCTAAGGGTGAAATAAGTTAAGATTGAGGTAATTAACAACATATATGTTTGATTTTTATAGGAGGATCTATACGA
The DNA here is from genome assembly GCA_948193385.1 of Breynia disticha f. nivosa. NCBI lineage: Eukaryota > Viridiplantae > Streptophyta > Magnoliopsida > Malpighiales > Phyllanthaceae > Breynia > Breynia disticha. The sequence continues at coordinate 8,851 of CANYCX011042815.1, read as the reverse complement.
GCCGTGGATCAAAGTATGCGCCGATGTCGACTTTGTATATTTGTCGAAGTAAGTGATTTCATAAGCAATTTCATAAGTGTCTTTATACTTATTATGATTATAGCTATATGTTATTATGTTCTAATTAATATTGTAAGATATGAAAACTTATAAAATGTGGATTCTGATGAATGCTCATATATAAGATGTTCTTACGAAAATTAGCTTGAATTTTGATTCTTGTTTAATATGATTGATATGAGCATGATGGAGTGATTGTTATTGAGATGACATGATTATGCTCTTTGGTCATTATCACTACAAAAAATCGCGCATTTAGAGTCTAAATGTGTTGACACTAAATGCAAAAATCTGGACACTAAGTGAAATTAGTGTCCTATTTTTTTACGCTAAAATTGGACGCGAAAATGTTTGACTCTAAATTTTTGGCGTCCAAGTGGACGCTAATTTGTCGTCCACGTGGACGCCAAATTTTGTTTTGGAGTCCACGTGAACCCCAAATTTTGGCGTCCACGTGGACTCCAATTTTGGCGGGATTTCTTCCCGCGTTACTATTCACGGAGCCCACACATTTGGAGCCCACGTGGACGCCAAAATTGGAGTCCACGTGGACTCCAAATGTACCCGCCAAAATTTCCCGCCACACTGTAGCTTTTCCCGCAAAATTGGCGTCCACGTGGATGCGAAAATTAGAGTCCACATGGACTCTAAATTTTAAGCATCCACGTGGACTCTAAATGCTCAAATTTACTGTCCAAATTTTATTGGACTCTAATTTTTGGACACAGAATGCGCTGAATCTTATAGTGTATGATAAATAGTTGATTTATGGTTGATTCTAAAAGCATGTGATTGCTTTGTTAAACATACATAGGAGATGAGTTTGTGGCCATATGAATGCATTTGATTCATTATGTGTTGCATTCATTGTATGACATTAGGCCGATATCCTAGGCCAGGCCTGAGGATGATTCCGAGCTGGGCTCAATGTCGAACTAGGTTTGATGATGGTCTGGGATCGATGATTATTTTGAATAGACATTCGATGCTGGTTTGGGATAGATGAAAAGAAAACAAGAAAAGAGAAAATGAGAAAGTGATACCCTGGGGCATTTTGCATATGAAATGGATTGTCATACATATGCACTTGATTGCCATTCATAATTAAAATAATTGTTTATGGCTATATGATTTATAAATGATGAATTGAATCTTAAAATGAGATATTTGATTATGATATGTGTATTTGTGTGTTTTAGTATGAAAACACTGTAGTTATGGTATGCTATTATGCGGGGATGTATAACTATTAAAAAGAACTTGTTTGCTATAAATTGGAATGTAAACTGAAACATAATGCGCAAACTAGAAGTTCAGCATTCCCTCGTGTTGACCGACACATCCTCGTGCTTGGGATCAATTGGAGCATCACGTCCTATGTTTAAGATGAATCTGGCAAAATAGTTTGAGCACAACCTCATGCTCTACAGGGCATGACTTATGCCATCTAGGAAATCAACAATGAGCATGACCTTGTGTTCATTGAGCACCACCTGTGCTGACTGGAGTTTCCCCTACACTTCATTTTAACAGCAAACTATTTATCACTTACTAAGTATGTATGGTATGAATGTGTGGAGCAATCATATTGACATGATGACATTGCATGAGCATGTGTGGCATGTTCATTATAAGGATATATGAAAAAGGGGAGTTGCTCAACTGAGTGCACGAGTGAGAGCTTGATGAAAAACAAAGAAGAGGAGTTGCCTACTATGAATAAGAGTGAGAGCTCTATAAAGTGATAAAAAAATGTGAGTTTCCCACAATTGAGGAGAGAGAGATCTCTCAAGAAAAGAATAGAGAGCAAGAGCTCTCTAGCTGATAATGTTGAGTGGAAACCTAGGTCATTTCACATGTGAATTGCATAAGCATTTGACACTAGCATTCATTTCATTAAAAAATGTATATATGTTGCTATTGATGGAGTAATGTATGTTGTGTGATTATAAGCGGTGTGAATGTTACATAGAATGTGAATTGGATGATGAAATGTTTGAGATTAAACGAGGTGTTGATGAAATTGTAATTGAACTAAGATGGAATAGAATGCAAGGTTTGGGTTGTTAAAATGTTGGTTTGTTATGTAAGAATGTTGTCCATAGATGGTTTCTGGTAGTATAAACTTAATGTGTGTGGTTTGCTGTGTGCTGTGTGATCTACTGATTTTGGTTATATAAGGCTAGAACGGATTGGAGAACGAGGAATTCAAGCCTTTCCTTAAGCTGTTTCACATTTAGGAGCATTCTAGAGAGTGAAAACAGGTTGGAGAATGTTTTAGGGAAAACAGTTCGCCAAGCGGTTCGATGCTACTGAGTTGGACAGAATGGTAGAACGGGCTGGGAAACGGGCAATACAAATCGTTCCCCAAGCCGTTCGACGCTACTAAGTTGGACAAACTGGTAGAACGGGGGCTGGGAAACAAGCAATGTAAATCATTCCCAAAGCCATTCGTCACTATTGAGATGGATAGAATGGTAGAACCGACTAGGAAACTAAATCCTAGGCCGTTCCCAAACCATTCCTGTCCCCTAAGCAGTGTAAAATAGTATGTTCATAATAATTAGGAGAGTTTGCTAATTGAGCTAATATATGATAGTCTAGTACAATGACGTCTTAAGGCATAGTACTCTAATAACAGACTATAGGAGGATGGATTTAGATGAGCTAGGTGACTTCCTATTTCTGATAATGTACTAAGATATATTTTAATTAAGTAATCTAGGGCGATTCCCTAGACTTATAAAGGACTAAAACATCTAACACACTTTACCAACAAAGTTCTTATGCATTAGCTACCTTGGTAAGTAATGTAGATGTACTTATTGGGTATTTAGTTACTCACGATGCATTGTGTTTATGGTGATTTGTACAGAGCTGCAGTAGTGTGATTAAAACTATACTTTTGAGGTTGCTAGCGGTGTGATACTTGAATCAAGGTCAAGGCTCCTAGTATATTGTTTCCACTCCTTTTCATTTTTGTAAATTCTATACAAATAATGTTACTTTAGATAGTTGATAAATGCATTGTTTTAAAACCATAGCCATAGCTTCTGAAAACTTGTTATTTTCTATATACTTTATCACTGGTCGAGGTTTGAAATGAATGCATGGTTACTATGGATTTATTTCCAGTTGGCATGTCAAACTACTTTTAAAAAACAAATGGTCACCAAAATCGTTGGTTATTCGAAAAAAACTTTATAAATTTTTTCTTTACATTTAGTGGTATCAGAGTAGAGATCAGATTCCCTGCGGACTGTGAGAATGTTTTTCATTTGCATCATTCATTTAGAAAACTAAAGGTTTTGGAACTTTGATTTTTTTATGATGGAGCTAATTGACAATGTATCACACAAGACAGTCGAGTCCCAAGAGTCTGTTCAAGGGCATGGATCAACCCCAGATACAGAGCACCCACTGCACAGTGTGTTGTGCCACCCATAGATCCTGCCCAGTCATAATTCTGGGAATATATGCAACAGTTGATTGGTAGGCAAGGAGTTCACCGAGGCAAGTGTCCTAATATAGATAGGAATTTTGGTGAGGTGCAGAAGCAAGGCGCAAAGGCATTTGAGAGTACTACTACTGAGGCAAAGGACTGGCTTTGTCGAACTGAGAGGATCCTTATTAGGATGTGATGCTCATCATAGAAGAAACTGAGGTACAATACCTCATTATTGGCGAAGGGAGCATGGGACTAATGGGAAGCAGTCCTTGGTAGTCATAATGACTTGCCTACATTGACTTAGGGCGATATCCAGAGGGATTTTGTCGACAAATACCCTCCTCCTCTCTATCGGAGAAGAAAGAAGATAAAATTACTATAGCTTAAGCAGAAGGAGCTGATAGTTACTGAGTATGAATCTCAGTTCACCAGATTGTCTAGGTATACTTATGAGGAGGTGGCGACCAACCAATAGAGGAGGGATTAGTTTGAGAGAGGGTTGCGGTTCAATATTCGCACCCGCATTGCCATTAAGAAGCCCTCTTACCAGATGCTCTTAGAGACTGCTTTGAGAGTTGAGGAGCTGTTGGTCAACGAGGGCTGTCGTGATGGAAAGAAGCAGAATGTCTTAGGTGGATCAAATTCTACCGGAGGCCATAAGAAGTCAGATTTCAGGCCACCCAAGAGTATGAGCTGAGGAAGTAGTCAGGTTAGCGCATGTTCTGGTAGTAGGGGAGGACATTCCTTTAGGTGCCCTATCTCCGGATGTTAGAGCTCTGAGGCACATACAATAGATGATACCAGAGACTTGTGTTATTACTGTAACAAGCCTGGCCATGTCATCCGACATTATTTTTAGAGACAGACGGATGAGAGGTAGGCCTTCCTTGGTTAGAGCAGCGTTAGAGACAATCAAGAAGCCACTAATATCAGTAGAGGTTAAGGTAGAGGTGGGAGGGCAACAAGCACTACCTTGAGAGGCGGAGGAGCTTCTTACTTTGTAGCTCCACCTGAGGCACGTGTCTATGTTATGACATGAGATAAGGTGGCATCCAATCCTGATGTAATTACTGGTATGATTTCAATATTTCACAAGCTACCTTTGTGTTGATTGACCTTGGACCGACTTGTTCATTTGTGAGTGAGACATTGGTAGGGCAGATTGGGGATAACATAGAATCCTTGGGGTATGTGATAGTCGTGTCACTGCCAGTTGGAGGTATAGTTATGGTGAGAGATGTATTCTAAAATTGTGAGTTAAAAATTAGTGGCTATATTATGTGACTGATTTGATAGTGCTGAGGATGATAGAGTTTAGAGTGATATTAGGTATGGACTGGTTGTCCAAAAATAAGGCCGTCGTGGACTCTATGCCAAAGAGGTTGTAGTTAAATTTGATGGTGAGAGGAGAGTGTTGTTAGTGGGTAAGCGAAAGGTTATTCCTTCCATCTTAGTATAAATGGCAATGGCTGCATGATTGATAAAGGATGGGTGCGAAGCCTATTCGGTACGACCACTTTGAATTCACGATGATGCCATTCGGGTTGACTAATGTGCCAACAGCCTTTATGGCTCTAATGAACAAGATCTTCCAACCGTACTTGGACTGATTTGTGGTGGTTTTCATAGATGATGTTTTGGTTATTCCAAATATAGATTGGAGCATGAGGGACATCTTAGAGAGGTGCTAAAGGTATTGAAGGAAAAACAGTTGCTAAGTTCGAGAAGTGTGAGTTTTAGATGAGCAAAGTGGTCTTCCTAGGCCACGTGATCTCGATAGAAGGTGTCAAACTGGACCCAAGTAAAATTAAGGCAATGTAGGAATGGGAAGCACCTAGGAATGTGACAGAGGTGCGTAATTTTTTTGGATTTAACAAGATATTACTGGAGGGTCATTGCTGATTTTCCAATTTGGCGAGGTCGATGACCATACTTTTAAAGAAGGACACATGTTCATTTGGATTGAACATTTCCAGGAAAGTTTTCAGGATATGAAGAAGTGGTTAGTGGAGGCTCCAATACTGGTACTGCCGAATGATGGAGGCGTTTTTGTGGTTTATACTGCCGCTTCTAAAGCAGGATTTGGGGGTGTGCTTATGCAGAATGAGAGGGTAATCGCGTACACATCACGAAAGTTGAGGCAGTACGAGGTTAATTATCCTACCCACGATATAGAACTAGCTGTAATCATTCACGCTTTGAAAGTGTGGAGGCACTACTTGTACTGTGAAACTTTCCAATTTCTCACCGATCACAAGAGCCTAAGATATATTACCACTTAGAAGGAATTGAACCTGATACAGTAGAGATGGATTGAGCTTTTGAATGATTATGATCGCACCATTGATTACCATCCAGGTAAGGCAAATGTGGTCGCCGATGCTTTGAGCCAGAAAGGTAGAGAAGATGAGGATACCGTGACGTATAATTTGAATCTTTGTTTGCATTACGGGAATTATGAGTACAACTTGATGTGATTGAGGGAGAAATTTTAGCAAATATCTGGGTTAGAGCGTAGATGCAAGAGTTTATAGCGGGGAGACAAAAGGAAGATGAGCATTTAATGAGGATTAAAAAGAAAGTATAGAAAGGGAAAGTGATGACACCACATCGGTTAGATGATGATGGGTTATTGTATTACAGGGACGTCTGTGCGTTCCTGACATAGCTAAGATCAAGGAGCAATTGATTGAGGAGGCACACTCCTCAACCTACTCGGTACACCCTAGTAGTACCAAGATGTGTCAAGATATGAAGTATGTGTACTGATGGGTTAATCAAGGCGTAACATCAAGCTCCATCAGGGAATTTAAGACCGTTAGATATCCCAGAATGGAAATGTGAGAAGGTCACGATGGATTTCATTGTGGGGCTACCAAGGACCTTTAGGCAGTATGAAATAGTTTTGGTGATAGTTGATCGATTTACCAAGTCGGCACATTTTCTGACAATCTAGTAGGATGACAATTTGGATAAGCTTGTGAGATTGTATATATCAGAGATTGTGAGACTTAACAGAGTGCCTCTATCGATTGTCTTAGATCGCAATCTGAGGTTACTTCGAGGTTTTGGAAGAGCCTACAGGATGCTATGGGTACTAGATTGAGGTTCAGTACTGCATTCCATGCCCAGGCTGACGGATAGTCTGAGCGGACTACCTAGATAGTGGAAGATATGATGAGGGTGTGTGTACTTGAGTTTAAGGACAATTGGAATGACCACTTACCGTTGATTGAGCTCACCTATAATAATAGTTTCCACTCCAGTATTAAAATGGTGCCATATTAAGCTTTGCATAGTAGACGATGCCAGAGCCCAGCCTCTTGGGATATTGAGGGACTGAGATAGATTGAAGGACCAAAATTGGTATAAGAGACGTTAGAGAAGGTGAATATAGTCAAGAGGTGTCTATTGGCGGCCAAGGATTACCAGAAGAGTTACTTCGACTGGTATCACAGAGAGAGAGTATGGGGTTGGAGATAAACTATTCCTCAAGGTTTCACTGTGGAGAGGCATAATCAGATTTGGTCAGAAAGGGAAACTGAGTTTGAGGTATGTGGGGTCGTATGAGATCACAGAGAGGGTCGTCCCACTTGCTTATTGACTCTAGCTATCAGCAGAGTTATCTCGACTCCACATTGTCTTTCATGTATCGATGCTAAAGAGATACCGATTAGATCCCAGTAATGTACTGCAGATGCCAGAGTTAGAGGTTGCTGAGGATGTAAAATTCGAGGAGCAACCGGTGGAGATCTTAGACCGACATGTTTGATAGCTTTGGAATCAAGAGATTCCGATGGTTAAGGTGAAGAGGAGTTTCCATTCCCCTAAGAGAGCTAGAGAGCGAGATGCGGGAGAAGTATCCGTACCTGTTTACTTAAGGATCAGAGGCTATAATGAGTTAAGGTATGTTTTGGAGAAACCTCCTAATTTGTTAAATTAAGTATTGAGTTGTGATGATTAGTTGGAGTGTGAGAAAGTCAAGCGCACTTAAAGTTTAAGGACAAAATTTCCTAAAGGGGGAGAGCTGTAACATCCCGAAAAATATAACTGAAAAGTTGCGGAAAACTTTGCGAACAGTGGGCGAGAACGATCTGGGGAACTAATGGCAAAAACCGTTCCTAAAGATGTTCTCAACACGGACAAGCTTTTCAAACTTCATGTCAAATAATTTTTGAATGACCTAGCGAACAGTTTGTGTAGGCCGTTCTCCAAACCATTTTAATCGATGTGATTTTAAAATTTGATCTGTGTCTATGAAAATTTGGTGAGGGATATGAAATAAGCTTATTCTATCTTGTCTCCAACTATCCCCTAGCTTTTTAGACCCTTTAGAGACCGTTTCAAACTTTGTCCAAACAAAACACTCTCCTTTTCATTCTTAGTCTCATAGAATCAAGAAAAGGAACACGAGGTAAGATCTTAATCTCTAAAACTTTCAATTCGTGGATTTGGTTTATGATGGGTTAAATGGGTTTTGTGTGAGAGATTTCCAATGTGTGAGTTTCCATGTGTTCTTGGGCGAGATTGAAGAGAGGATTTGGGAACTGAGTTGGGGATAGGGTAGAGGTTCTTGTCCATCAAGAGTTTAATGTGGAATGAGAAATAATGTGGTGATTGTGGTTTGAAACTATGTATGAAATGTTGCATGGAACTCGGGTCGGAGTGGAGCATGAGTGCAACATTCTGGATATTTTTTGTCATCAAATGATGATAAATAAAGGTTTAAACATGAACATATATAGGTATATGAAAGGTCGATATACGACTGACATGAAACGATCAAAGAAAATCAGAGAAATCTAGATTTAAAAAGTACGCGGAGTGGACAAGGAAGTACGCGCAGTCGTGCCGACCACGCGTAGTCCCATTCCACCACGCGTGGCGTGCTGTTTTTTTGGAACAAAATATAAGATTTCGATCGATTAAGCGGTAAAAGTTCATTTTATACTTCTAAACCAAAAACCCTGAAGAGCATAGGTGGGAAAAACCATCAGTTGCTAAAAATTCATCAGACGATTGATTTTTGAAGAAGAAAGTGTTTATTTCTTCCTAGAATTCAAGTTAAGGTAAGTTGTAAAGAAGGTTTACATAAGGTTGATAGTTGGTTGTTGGCTGAGTTTTATGGTTGGTTTATGATGAGTTCTTAGCTGGAACTGCTGATTAATGATGTTGAGAAGTTGGAAATGAGATTATAATTATTTTAGGATGAGTTTGTGTATGGTAAGTTGATGGAAAAGAGTGGAACCTAAGGTTTACTTTAGGTTTACAAATGGTTGATGCTGATTTTGAATTCTTATGTATTGATTAGAAATGATGCTAAAAATTGATGTGATTAAGTGT